>WOFM01000017.1:570620-883120 GCA_011428145.1 Ericerus pela
GGATACTGTCAAGCTCGTAGTCGGTCCATTGTGACGGAAATACGTTACACATCGCTGACACCAGAACAAGTGAGAAAGCGTATTCGACGTCCACCACCGACACAGGCGCGTCTGACGCGTACGTGGACTGTGCGTCTTGAAAGGTCGAAAAAAACTGATATAACACCGAAACTTAAGTACAGAAGACCATCATTTGAGCCTGGTTACAACCTAATGTTGAAGTACAGACCGTGGCCAGATCCAGAAGTCTGGAAGATTAAAAAATAAGCACTGCTACCATCACACATAATTAGGAAAGCAATTTTCATTACTGTTGCCAAGTGGACGGATTGTAATAAAAATGGAGACAGGAGAAGGATTGAAGGTGCAGGAATACGTTTGATGGATATTTACATCTAATCAAAGATTTATTTTTTCATTGATTAATTATCAAATTCTGTAACTGACTGTAAACTATTGCCTCACTATTTGCTGCAAAAAGACACTTCTGCAACAGTAATGTAAAGCAGCACTAAGGTCGGACGATAGGTAACTTACATCATCTGTGTGTTGGCAGGTGAAGGAAGAATTTTCAAGATCCTAAATCGACAACACTTTTACTGCGACCACACGTGCAATCTTGAGCTGGAGCTGATAAGCCTACGATTGGTATAACAAAAATTTTTCAATGTTGGTTATCAGAATATTTTAGGTTCTTGGAAATTGTTACCAGAATCTGTATATAACATGGCTTGAGAAGTTTCACTACAGCTTTGCTGAAATGGATCGAGGGGGAATAAAAAGGCCTACAGAAACGCCAAATCTTGATTTGTGGCAAGCCGGATAAAATCAGTAAGTAACTGTAATCATACAGAAACAAAGCCCATATCAGGCTACAAAAACTTCTCGAAAATTTTAAACAGGAATTACAGGAATTTAAATATTGATTGTTCCTCTATAGGCTGAAGTAGATACTCCGCGATCTATTTTGCTTTAATGTTTTTTAAATATGAGATTGAGTCTTCTGCTCTGAGAAAATGATGTTTTTATCATTGATGGAACCTACAGATACAACAAGCACTTTTTAGCAAGTAAATTAAAAAAATAAATAATTCCGCATGTCCATAATTGAAATGAAGATGAAGATAAATACAATCAAATGCTCGGGAGTAAATATTTTACTACATTTCTAAATTTTTCAATAAAAACAAACGAATAAGTAGCACAGGTAAGTTCGCTACTAAAAAATTTAGTTCGAGACTAGTGGGCTATCCCACTTAAGTTTAAACCGTTTACTATTATAAACTCAACTTTGATTTGGCGCATAGTCACGTGAGAGTGGCAATAGCCCCTCTGTAGGCCCCAATCTAAAACTAAATTTTCAAGTGCAGCAGTTTCATTGCAAATAATTATAGAATAAACAAACCTATTCTCTAATTTTCAATTCTTAAAACTTGATAAATTGGTAGACAGATTGCCGGTTGAGTATCCCCTCGTTTTATCAAGTTTCATTCAGCAGTAATAATACAGCCTACAGGTACCTAAATCATGACTGTATATTTATATACATACATTATTCCAAAGACAATAAAAAGTACAATGGGCTTATGGAGCTCTACTGATCCAGTACTATGTAGTCAAAGGTTAGCCATTCAGATATCTGAAACGCATTCAGATTCAAAATTAATAAAAATAAATCACATTAAGAGCAATTTGGTGACCAAATCAGAGATTCTAACGTACCATACCCACTCAAATATCTTCGTTTATAGAATGGTCATACTTTAAAAATGATTTTTTGGTATGTAAATATCATAGCTCTCGGTAGGGGCTATGTGAAACCTACGAGCGTCAGACAGTCAGATCGTAAACTTTACAGATCGTAAGTCTCGTTAATATGTCTTTGTGTGTGTAGGTATGTGGTTGTGGGTGTGCCTCTGATCAACTGAAGTTGAACACATCTCATTTTCGAAACAAGCTTATTGTATATGTTTCATTAAATGATTACTCAACCTCTATTTAAGCTAGATAGTTAGCCGGGGTTGGTGTCGCTGGAAAGAGGATAAAATTTACAAAATTTCCATAAAAATATCTTATCATCTTTAGCGATTTGGAAAAGAACAAACGAAAATTTTCCATTTTCTAGAATCCAGAAATCTTCCCTTTTTTACTCTATGATTCCTTAGCCACTATTTAAGTTAGAGAGTTAAAGTTGATGTTATTAAAGAATGAAAAATTTGCAAACATCTACTATCCGTATGATTTTTCTATCATCTTCAACAGATATGAAAATAAACGAATGAAAAAAAGAAAAATTGAAGGAAAATTTTCCATTTTGGGAATCCATAGAAACTTCTCTTATTTCACTCAAAGATTCCTCAGCCGTTATTCAAGTTAAAGAGCCGAGTTGGTAATTCTAGAAAGAGAAGAAAATTTACTGGAATCATTTTTCAATCATCCTTGGCAAATGAAAGAAAAGACACAAATTAATGGAAAATTTGCTGTTTTAATATTGTTTAAATATTTTCAGGTTTATACATCAATCCAGCATGAGTACAGCCACAGCCGTAGTCACGTATACTTTTTTCTCAATTTTATATATTTTTTATATTTTTTTTAAGCTACTAATTCAAAATGACTAAATCGCTTATTTTACTCAGAGGGACTAAAATAAAGATTGCCTTCACAGAAGTTGTAGGGCCACTAGGTAATATTTTTAGGTAATCGTTTATTGATTGCAGAATAGGTTGAATGACATGAGAACTGATTTATTCAAATTTATCAAATTTCTAAGTTAAAATTTAAACCGATCTACTGTTCATGATTACGTATTGTAGGTTGCTGGGCTGGCCACTCTGATTTTTTGCTCGACATCATGCCTAGTCATTACGCACTTATAAATATGAAGGTATAGGTGCGCAATATTCAATTTTAGGCATACTCGGAGTCTACTGGTTTCAAACTGCCGCAAAACTACGAAAAAAAAAGGATCGTAGAAATGTAGTTTTGCCATATAGTTTGAAACCGGCCCTCAAGTTAGTGACATCTACGAATAGCCACCAGCATTAAAACAGATAATTCACGTTTACCACTTGGTGTGTTCAGAATGAAAAGTATCTGTTCGATCGTACCTTCTCCAGAATAAACGGTTGCATTTGAGTTGTTGGTTCCTTATGGTAGGTGCGAATAGGGTCAGAAATTTCAGGAGGTCACAGTCCTGATAAACTGACAAAAAAATAAATAAAAAAAACTCATTAATTTATAGTTATTTATATTTTGCGAAATTTTTTGATAGATATTTTTGTAGTCCTAGTAAGCGAATAAAATAAAAAAATTGAGAAAGAAGATCGATTCCTCGCGAAGAAGTCCAAATTTTTAATTTTTGGGGGCACTATTCATTTTGGGGGCCTGACCACCTACCCATCCTACTATTTGCGCCTATAGTTTCTTGATTAGGTACTAAAACAAATGGTTTAGGATAACCCATAGATACGTACATTTATTATATGGATAACCTACAGAAGTACACAGTCAACTTCGAATAAAACGCATAGGTACATAAGCGTGGGCTACTTACGCCTGACACTCGGAGCATATTGTTTTGAGAAATACACGAAAGTATATGGACTCGCGAAAAGTTTTTGTTATTTATTCCGTGTACCTATAATCGTAATTGTAGAAAATTTTACAAGAAACAAGCTGTTACCCGCGATTTTGCCGCTGCAATGTTCAACAACTCTCTCGCTCAAAAACGAATGAGCCAAAGAAAAAAATATAATTATATAACTCAACTAGCAGAAAAAACAGACATATTTAAAGAAAACATTAAAAATTAAGTTCAATTTTTAGATTAGTAACTTAGTTTCGTGATTTCGCTTATTTATTATAATTTACAAAGAATAAAGTAGGATACAATGTTTTTTCCCTTGAGATCATGTAAAATGCAATGATTTATGTGAAAACCATCATTTGGTAGGTATTTTCCACCACACAACGTCTAAAAACTCATTGGTAGGTACAAACAATAAACCCTGACTTGGTCCTTGAAAATTTCTTCAATAATTTTTCACATTATTTCTTTACTTAACCTTACAACAAAAAATAAATTAGTACACACAAACATCGACACAAAACTCATGAAAATTACTTGAACATAAATAAACACAATATTAGAAATTCGTCACATAAATTGGGGTGGTATTCTCGACATTTATAGCATTAATGCTATGACCGGGGCCGCAGAGAGGAAATTAAGGCCAGGGGCAAAAAAAATTGATGGGCCGCGTAAAAAATTGAAAATTGCATCTACGTGCTGTTGTAGTATTCAGAATTTATTTTTGGAAGGAGTTTTATTTCACTGGGAAAGCTTATTTCGCAAGCGGAGCGACCGAAAAAAAATTTTTAAAGGTTTTTCAGTAAATTTTTCACGAAAATCTATTTATTTTTCTCTTTTTTTTTCTGAGAATTCCATGTCCCTAAAAATCCCGAGCCCCGGGAAAATCTTCCCTTCACCCTCTCGTCAGGCCTGACTATTATGTGCTAACGTTTAGCATTAATTCAAAATTGAATGGTAATCGTGGGCTTAGCGCTAGACACAAGTAAGGGTGCTACGGATTTTTTTTCATGCTATCAAAACAAAATTAAAGACGATGCTTCCACGCTACATAGAAATAATGCTGCTGTAGCATAAATGCTAAAAATTGCAAGGATACCAACCTACATCACACAAGACCAAAGCCACGCAAATTGATGTCATGAGGGTTGGATTATAGTTTGATTTTTATGACACACACACGAAAAAATGAATGAAATAATAGCAGTTTTTGTTGTTTTTTTTTTGAAAACCTGCTTAAAAAAAGAAGCATTTTTATTATCCTGCTGATGTCCCTTCTCGCTCAGTCTTCTAATTTTCACAACACTTCAATGTACCAACAGCTTAGGCAACGGGAAGGTGATTCACACCTTCCACTTCACAGACCCCTACATAGGACAACACATTTCTTCGACTCATTAATACACATACTCACCAGCAGGGACCTTTTAAAATGGCATCACACAAGTTAAAACACACATCTTCCAACTGCATACTTGTTAAATTTTGATTTCCACACATTTACAGATACATAAAAACGCATATATAGACTAATTCATAATCAGTCTTTTCAACCGCTAGTTTCTCCTCAAGTTTCAGCAACCCATTTTCTGGCTCAAAAATTGCAAAATAACTGTCATCGAAGCCGTCACTTCCTTCCTTCACAGGCACTGAGCAGTATCATCCTTTGTGGTTACGAACAAATATTTCCTCGAATTCGTAACACTTCTGAATTCTTCGCTGTCTGAATCCATGTTACCTGGAAGATTTTGCTGGAAAATATGTACGTAGTGACGACTCTGCTTCAGCAGCGCCTCCATGACGACGCCATTCACATGCTTTGGATCATCTTTATTGTATTCGTGGTACGTTTTCAGCCATAAATTCAAAAATCTGGCGTCTTTGTGCGCAACGAGCACATCGTCGGTGAGTTCAACTTGGATCTCGTGTTCCGGCCGTGGACGCACCACAATTGTCATTTCGAAGTTCAAAAATTTTCGTAAATTACGAAATACGCGTACATTTTTCTCCAAATAAATGCCGCCATATCGCCTGTAACGCAATAAATTTCGTTTGAATAAAAATGTTGCAAGAAAACAGAATTTATTAATTTTGTTCCGATGAGGTCCGAGAAAAAACACGGCGATGGAAAATTTTCTTTCAATAAAGGTAAAATTTGACAAATAAATAGATTTTGTAATACAAATAAATTTTACCAATTTTGGTTTTGTTTGATTCATTTATTCTTGACTTTTAAGTTCGATGTTTTGTTAATGGCTCTACGCTCCCTGCTGCATTCATGCTTCCACGTGAAATTTAGGACATAGTTTTCAATGATTATGAGAATAATTGTGCCAATTTTGGTACCAATCAAATTATTGGCTCGAGGGAAATAGAATAGAAATATAATGTACGTATACCAAGATATATATAAGATAATTATGTTCGTTTATGTTGGATTCTGGCTTTGATTCGTGAATCGGATTCTAGGTTCTGGATTTTTGGCATTTGTTCTATCCGAGGTGATATCACACAGTAGGGTTTTTTTTAAGGCGGATTCATGAATCTGATACACAAAAATTCACTGAATTTTGAAATGCAGTGAAAAGTAGATTCCTTAAGAGTATTATGAGTTCTTGTCATTATCTATTTTCATACAAAATTTTTAGGAGTCATTCTTGATAAAATGTTTAGAATGGGTAGAGAAGGTTGATGTCTGATAGGAAAATCCATTACTTTCAAAATTAGAGAGTCTGCAAAATAAATAGAAATAATTATTTTCAGAGAATCAGTTTTGAATCCAATGGCGGATCCAAGGAGTCCTCGAAAAGACACCAACATACACTAGATAAGATGAACTATTTCAAGGCCTATGAATGAGGGGTATTGCATGTCAATCTCCCGCCCAAAGGATCCAAAAAAGCTACTAAGATATATGTTCCAGAATACAAAAAAAGCCTAAAATCATTTTTTGGTTCTCAAATTTTAAAACACCTCCACCAGATACATTTTGAATATAGCAGTTGACTATTTCTAGAGATCCGAGAACTGTCCATAATGAATGGTGGAAAAATTTTGAATTTATCCCTTCCCCTTTAGCCAATCGTGCATCTGTCACAATTTGAATCTACATGAATCCGTAGCGAATCTACAGATTCGAAAATCAGTTCACCAGTTTGCCTAAACGAACATACATAAACGTTTCAATGATATCGTTCAACACAGCAAAATGCATTTCCAGCTTTTGAAATTTTACAAGAATCACTCAAATCTCCTATTAAAAGAGAAGGAATTAGTTCCAAAATTTGATCAAAATGATTTTACATACAGAGATAATTTTTCGGGTTTAAGAAGAAAATCAATTTCGGTGGCTCATTCTGAGACCATTTTAGTCCAAGATTTAAAAAACATGAAAAGAGCTTAACCAGCAGCCCTTCATCAAATAAATAGGGATGCAGTCACAACGTTACTCTTCTGATACCCTTCTAGTTCTACGAAGTTACAAAAACTAATAAATCGACGTTGCTACAATGACCAAAAATACTTGCCGGAACTCACCTAAGCAATTTCAGCTTGGTGAAGTCGACAGCATGTTGAGCATGGTAAACCTCGCTGAAATTCAAACCAAAAATATGATTTGGCTGCGGATAGAACTGTACTTCGATGAGGTCTTTCTGACGTTTGGCGAAGAGTCTATCAACGGTGTGCTGAACCGAAGCCACGTCGTTCGTGTGAATGTAAACGCGAAATGGCGCATGATTGTCAAGAACTGAGACTATACTGTTGACCTGCTCCGAGGTGAAACATTTGGAATCGCGTCCAAAACGAATATAATGCACTATGTTCGGAACTGCCACTTCGTAGTTGACATTTCCGGGAAAACGATTCGGGTTATTGGCGTATGGTACACCATCGCAGGGCATAAATCTAGAAAAAAAAATGAGGAATGTTCAATGAAACATTTTCACAGGAAAAGATTCAATGTGTTGGATATTTTTTATCTGTTTGTGAAAACAACAATACACGAAACATGTAATTCACCTCACTTTCCACGAGAAGCACGAGACATAAGTGTAACGGAGAGAATTTGATAAAAAATCGACTTTTTCGAAAACTATTCAACAAAATTATTCTTTGCAAAAAATTTAGTCATCTAAGTTCCTTAAAAATCAAAAATTTACTTTTTGGAAACAGATTTTGAAAAAATTATCCTACTTAATTGGAATTTTTTTACAAGTTTCTTGACAAAAAAAATGAATCACTTGAGGGTGGAATAGCTCACCTATTGGATCCAAAATTAAGATTTTATAAAAGTAGCACTTTCTGGCAAACTGAAAACGGCTAAAATTTGATGGTGTTTGTATCACATGCTCTTCTTCAAAAAAGTTCTTGGAATAGTTCTTTTTGAAATACCAATTTTTTGAATTTTCCCCTTCATGGAACTGAAAATGAACTAAAACCACTGCAGAGTAAAACTGAAAATTAACTTTTAACGAATCTGGGTTCTTGAAAATTTTTTTGGTCTGTTGCGATACAGCTATTGACTCTGTTAAGATAATAACACCAATATTTCTTGTTCTTGCGTTCTGCTATAATGTTATGGCTAAGCTACGAAAAATTCTGTTATAAAGTTTACCATGCATAACATGAGGTGATGAGGTGCGGATATGGGTCTGTTGCAGTGCTAAGAAGAGTCAAATAAATTTTGTATATGCTTTTATTGCAGTTACTAATGCGATAAAATGTGATATTTTTCTTGTACTCAAAACTAAGGGCGCCAGAATCAGGTTGGTTTGTTTCCATGTCAACTCTGTTTTCGCTCATATCTCACCGTTACCTTTGCATCCAGATAACGTCATGTTCCTTCAACCTGTGTACATCGTGTTCAAATCCCATTGGGGATGGGATTTTTTGGATTTTTTTTTTTTCTCAATATAAAAAAGCGTATTTTTAGAATCTTGTTTTCATCCTGAACTATTATATCAGTAATTGAAGTAAATAATTCAGGAAGATCTATTTAAGTTGGAAATGAAAATAAAATCGTATTTTTTGAAACAATAGTTAGTGGAAACTGATTTCTGGGAAGTACTTTTGAATTTGGGACTGTTTTGGTTTTAGTTACTGTTGCTGCGTCTTGAGCAACTTAGCTATACATATAGCAGTACAATATTCAATATTCCAATTTTTACGGGTTGTCCTACAATGTTTTAGGATAATGTGGTTGAAATTTCGTTCTTTTATGTGTTATAGGTGAAAATCTGGAACTGTGAATGAATTTGTTCAATTACAATTTGTTATGAACACATTTTCTCAGCAAAAGTGGAATATTTAATGGTGAAATTTTGACAGTTTGCTTTACAATATTTGAAAATTATACACTTTTATTTTCATCTAGATCCATTCATTGGTTTGTGAGTTTTAGTTGAAAATTCGGAACTCTGCGGGTAATCTGGTTTAAATACAATTTGTTGCCAACTCATTTTCTCCCTAAGGGAACAATAGTCAACAGTAAAATTTTCATCATATGTTTTTCAATGTTTCAGTATAATGAAGACACAATTTCATCAAAGCCGAATCATTCATTTCTCAATTATTCTCAAAAATACTGCAAATGACATCAAATAATTCATTAATAAAAAGAACTAATAAGATTAAAATAAAAGGGTGATACAAAAGATTTCAAGTACACGGATTTTCGACCATTTTATCAACACAATCATAAAAGCTTGTTAACTTTATAATTTGATTGATATGGATTGCTAGCTATCAACTCCTCTCTATCATCTAAAGTTCTTTCATTATCAATAATTTTATTTTATTTGTGCATACTTATAACCAATTATATGATTATATCGCATTTTAAAGAAGTATTTATGGTCTTAATGAGGTTGAAGGTTGAATGAATTTTTCAAGTTTTATCAGCTAGTATAATACAGACGCTTTATTTCATGAGATAAAACTATGCAAATTTACTATGTTGTTAAGCAAAATTACGATCAAACTGTCGTTTGTACAGACCTGAAAGTTTCCAGAGACATTAACATATGTTCGCTGAAGATTCTGTGAAAATTTCGATGAAATCAAATACGTAGTTCTCGAGATATTGCTGGAATCACTCACGTATAAGTAGATCAAATTCATCAATATAATTGAATTTCATAATCGAACAGAATTTCGGCGATATCTCAAGAACTAATCATTCAATTTTAATGAAATTTTCACAGTATCTTCAGCAAATATACCTTAATTTTTCCAAAACATTTCAGCTATTTGCGATAAACAGTTCCATCGCAATTGCACTAGTAATTAACATCAACTTCCATTCATCATGAGAAAATATCAAAAGTTTTACCGAGTAATTTCTTTAAAAATTTGTAATTATTGCGGAATTATTTCCATTGAAGATTGTAGATCACATTTACCAGCCTTATTGAAGAATTCCTGCAAGTATTTAGTTCACATACATACCGTTTCAAATTATCAAAAAAATTATCACAACACAATTCATGATTACATTTTTTTGTCTTTCATCAACCGATAAATTCAAAAATTCAACTTACCAATTTTATTAAAGTTGATAATTCCATCAAAGTGTTCATGATCGCACTCCTGGTCAAGAACTAAATTAAACTATAAGTTTAGCACTTTTTTGCCACATCAAACCATTAAAATAATTACTGATTCTGTTCTATTTTCAGAGTTACTAACTTTTCAAGTTTTTGTCAATTTGTAGGTATCATACAGAACCATACACTTCAAGCTGAACTGAGAGATCATTCTTTACAAAAGTTGTGGAGAAGCTGGAACTGGAGTGCAGCCCTTTTTTGTCATATGAATGGATAGATATTGAACGAAATCCATTCCACTTTATCAACATAAAGGAGTTATACATCATTTGGAAGGGGAAAAAAGAACTGACATTGAGAGGAAACCATTCCAAGCACTTTTCAATATTATAATGTTTTTGAAGGCGTTCATTTCTAATTTTAACAGTTATTTTCAATCATTTTTTGATGGAAATTATTTTTCAAAGAGGGGTACTTATAAAAAAATGTAACAAAAAAATGTTAACAGCCAAAATTATGACGTCATCATTCCTTTCAGCTGCTAAAATTTCCAAGTCCAAAATGATGACCAGTTTATTGTATTTTTCCTGACGAACCCCGCAATATTCTCAGACTGTCCTCTAAATAAATAAATAGATTAATTAATTAATTAATAAAATAAATAAATAGGTAGGTACCTACGGAACCTAAATAAAATAAATATAAATAAATAGACGAATAAACAGATTTATTGCATATTGATTTGAGTATGTTAAAACTTCGGGTGATGGGCATTATCTCAGAGGCAGCTGAAAGGGCTGATGGCATCATAATTTTTGATTTGAAAAACTGGGGGCGTTGTCAGTGGTTTAAGGGGCATCCTGTTGAAATTTTAGGTATCTATTTATTGCATACTGATATGAATACATTAAAGATGTTTTCCGAAAACATCGTTGACACTACCACATTTTATGTTTTTACCACAATCTTTTGAAAGGTATTCATTCCAAAACTTTGATGCGAGGTGGAGTGGCTCAGAGGGGTTTTAGGAGTCAACTTTTCGGGACTTACATACCATCCAAATTAGAAATCTTCAGTTCCACCCGGGATCAAATAAAATAGTTTTTTTCGATTATCTCAGAATCATTTTCAGTGGAATCAGTCCCTTTCAATATCCGCACCCGTTCATACGGAATACAGCTTATGCATTGTTTTCATACCGATTAGCCTACATTAAAGAGGAAAAAACTGAGTCTTACCTCGGTAGTATCCAAAAATTTATATTATCAAGTCGTTGATACACAGTATATGAGAAAACGATAAAGGCTAAAATGATCAAAAAATCATTTTTATGCCAGAATGCACAAATGGTTTCCCGAAAAGATCTCATTTTTTTTCTGCAACAAAAAAAAAAAAAAAGAAAAAGAAAAAAAACGTCTGTTAATATTACAGATAAAATTTTCAGGCTACAATAAAAATCTACATCTTCAAATAATAACTCGAAAGGGAGTGGGGAGCCTCATCAATTTCTGCACCCATAACCTCAAATTTAACTTACATTAGATAGACAGAGTATAAATAATGTGATAGCAACTTCAAATGTTTCATTATATCGCACATTCTAACCCGATATGATTACTCGATCGGAATGAATGATTTCATAATTTATCATTAGATTATTATTCACAATAATGAAAAGCAAACACCCGTGTCTCTCAAACATTCAAAACCCTGGATTTCATACTTAGATAGATACTTAAAATATTTACAACACGGTCAAACTGAACAAAATAATAAGCTTTCGACTCTAAGTTTTTGAATCAAAAATTCAAAACGAACCCAAACGCAATATCTGAGCCAAATACAAGAACGAAATTCAGGTAGTAAATATGATTCGAGAAATTAGCATGCAAAAGACGCTTCGTCCAGAAGAGCAAGAAATTTTATTTTATAAAATTTCCATCATATGGTCTTTTTTTTCACATATTAGTGGTGGGCGTTCTAAATAACAAAGTAAAAGTCTCAACCCCTACTCCACTTGCTTCAGTGGAAATGAGGGACAGTGTGCCCTCGAATCAGTATTTTTCAGTTTTCTTAGGTAATATTGTAATGACAGGAAAGGGCTGTATTGTACCATTTTGTTACTTTTTTTTGAAATTACACTTTCTTCAAGAAAACTAATATCTAAAGTGAATACTAATATTACTCGAGAATTATTTAATTAAATGATTTATTATCCCTATTCTTATGGTAGATCTTGACTTCAGGAATCAAACTTGAAATAAATATTTCAAACACAATATTTTAAATCACAATATAGTAAATAATAATTTTGTATATTCAACATTACAGATAGATAAAGTAATTGTAAGACCAAGTTAAGACAATACAATTAAGAAACAGTAAAAATATTATGTTTCAAACATGAGTTTATATACGCAATCAGGGTATACAAATTTCCACTGTGATTAATACAAAGTACAGATATAGAAAATTGAAAAATTAGTGTATTCAAGGGACCAGACTAATGAGGTCACCGAATACCATTAGTAAAATAAAATAGGCAAGGAGAAGAAGAATGAATTCGAAGAGGAAGAAAACTCTATCGAAAGAAGAAGAGTCAACTATAAACAGAGTTTTTGTTCATAAAATAAAATATTTTCTCCTTGTGTCCGAATATAGTTATCTATGATAATTATGGCCGACTATATACATACAAATATCAACTTTAGCGAGAAAATAGTTCAGACAAAAAATGTTGAACACTATTTACAACAAAAAAGGTTTTGATCTTTTTTTGTGTATGATTCCCCTCATTTCTAAAAAGTTGAATCTGAAAAATATCATTTTCTGTATGCAGTTAAGCTTACATACCAGAAAATGTGAATTTTATCAGTAAAAACTTGCAATAAAATCTGTACTAACTCCACAATCATTGGTCTTACAGACTTGTGGTTGGTCTTATCCAATTCAGCGCCAAAAAATACATAAAATATAATAAGTTGCATTTTCCTGCTAAAAATTTTCATACAGATTGGAAACTTTGAGAAAATAGCTAAAAAAGTAGATTTTTTCGTAAATTTTCCCTCATGTGTTTTTGTTCACAGACTAATATTAGAGCTCATAGCAATGCCTTCAAAGTCCAACTGAGGATCTTTCAAATTGTAGTTGGTTAAAATGACGAAACAGTTGATTGCCCCTAATACAAAGCGAAATCAGCTCTGTAATAATTAATGGTGACAATTTGTATCTTGATTTGTGCTTGAGCTCCAAAAAATGAATCCGCAGATCCGTTGTTAGGCTCGACGGATATTCACAGAAACATTTTGGGATAAACAAAATAACAGGATGATGATATTGGTAGTCTGTGATTTCGGAATTGTTGTAAAAGTAAACGTAAGTTGTAATCTTTAATCGTTGACCTCTCGAAACTTTTCAATAATTCTCAGAAGTTTTACAAAATACCGCTTTATCTCAACCGATAAACATAAAACATGGATATTTAGAACATATCATTTCGTAAACTGTTACCAATTAAACATTTGATTTCAACTACAGCAAGTTATAGTACCTATTCATTAATTTTTCTCGGTTAAAAAAAAAGTATTTTTTCTTTTCAGTCGTCAATAAAAGCAGCTATGGTGGTTACTGTAAGTAATATTATACACGATTCCCTGGTAAGTGCAATATTCTTCTTTCTCTACATATTTTTTGTAAAAAAATTTTGAAAAAAAGGTACCCAATTCAATCCTTACCTATAAGTCATGTTTTTCGGGTTTTTTTTATGTTGGTTTCAGCATAACTTTTCACCCGATTTTAATGAATTTTTTCTTTTTAATAAAGGAAGGTAATCCCAGGGGGGTCCCAAATTATTTTTCCTAGAATTAAAAAAGTTTTTGAGTTATCCTTAAAAAAATCTGTTCCATAATGAGAGAAATTTTTGTATAATTATTTTTTAATGCACCTAATTCTTACAAATATTTTTTTTTTAATTTCCAGTAAAATATTGAGTGAACGCAAAGTTTTATTCAGGAGATAAGAGATACGCCCAAAAAAATAAAGGTTGATAACCCTTGGCCTACATGATGAAAAAAAAGAACGCCAACTTCAATATTCAAGTAGATCTTTCTGGAGAAATTTCAAAAGAGTTCTTTCAACCAATTTACCTCTTTTTTAAATTTTTTCTTTTTTTGAGGGAGTGGGAGATAACAGAAATTAACAAATATAAAGTTTAGTCAATGATTTTTTAATTAGGTCGGTATCAAAATCCCTACAAGTATTATCTCACAGGGGAAAAAAAGAAAGATAAAGAATTGAATTTGTGAGTATTGACTTACAATATAGGTTCGGTTTCAATAAATGGAACTTGTTTTCAGAGAAAACAAAGGAATAAGTAAAATGGGAAATATAAAACGTGTCTTAAAACGTGATTTTCCAGTCAATTCAAGACTTTTTATTCCACGAAATTAGCACACAATTATCATCTTCATTGAAGAATGAGATTATCCCTCATCCCTTCAAATTTCATCCCGTTCGTTACCACAGCAAACGTGGATAATGCGACCCTGAATTCGTTTTTCACACGTATCTCCTTCAGTATTAATATTTTAATGAAAAAATATAATTCAATAAAAAATCGTTCTGCACTCAATTTTCAGTTGGAAGAAAAATAAAATTGCAAAAAACTAGTTAGAAAGTCTACGCTAGAAATATTCAACACTCAAGTTCTTACAGAAAAAAAAAAAATTTCAGTAAATGTTACTGCATAGGACTTACACAGCATTGAGAAAATGAAATTATTTCTGCTAATATTCACGACACAACTAACAATTTCTTCTTAGATACCTTGTCAATTTGCATACGGCATATTGTAAAAAAAATGATCAACAAATAAAATTTTACAAATCGAAAAATAAAAATGTTGAAAAATAGGAGGAATGCGAAGAGGGTAAAAAATGGAAAAGGACAAAATCTTGCAAAATGTTTGCAGTTATGACAATTATTCTTTTACAAAAATCAATGGTTTGGCTCCATCATACAAAATAACAAAAAACCAAACCGGTAATTTCCCAACAACTGCCAATTCTATTTATGGTAAATTTGAAGGGCTTCCTCTTTAGGTTACAACTATAAAGAAAAAAATTAAATCTCATTTTCTACAGATGAATATTTGATTTTGCCCTGAATTCTCAATACACTCAAAGAGATTTATTCTTTATTTCATTATTTTCATTTCATACCATACATACAAAGCTCACCACAAAGAGTACGTAATCATTTCAACTCATTAATACCATAATGACCTGTTCATTTTATGTGTCAGCACTATTTTTCTTATAATTTCATACTCTTCCTAAACTGATGCCAGGCAACGTATAAAACGCCAAAAAATTTTCTGATATTTCATGATCAGCTGCACAGTGCATTCGATACATATGAATATGTTGCATTTTTGGCAGTTTAGCGGCTCTAAAATGCGTAATTTTTGAGCAATAATCACAATATTAAGTACGAACAGTGATAATATTTTGTAATTTATTCCAACACTCTGTCGGATTTGGTTAGAATCGACTGAGCAAATCTCAAACTATTACTAAGAAAAGATAAATTCCATATGAACCAAAGAAGCTGGGCGGAAAGCAGGCTCTTTGTTACTTTATTTACTAAACACTCACTTATTGACCGTTGTATATTTCATTGTATTCAAGTCTACTGGTAATTTATAACTTGACAATACAATTCATTGTCAATCTCTTTGACAGTTCAAACGTAATTTTCGTATAAATTTTTCAACTTTTAATTGTTTTATTATGATTTTTTTTCTGATTTTCTACAAGATTTTTGAAAAAAAAACCTACTTTTTCTAATATCACTTGCTGCGCTAGAATTCATTTTTCACCCGGTTTCAACCTAAAATAAGTTTATCTCATGTTATAAACTTTAGAGTGATACATGGTGTATTATATTTTTTGAGACGCTAAATTCAAATTTTTCATCCAATTTTGCATCGAATCAACAGTTGGGCAAAAGGGAACTAACGTAATTTTTTCCACATTAAGTACCTACAATACCGAGTAATAAATTTTACAATACATTTTTTGGGTCACTGAATTTAAAATTTTCAAGCCGATTTTGTATTCAACCAATACTTGGATACTTTGAGAACACAAAAAGTGAATTAAGATAAATTTTTCATTGTATAGATGCTAAATTTGAATTTAAAATAGTGTCTCAATAAAGCGGTTAAAATTAGGAAAACGGGCAAACTGAAAAATATTCAATAAATGCAACACAAGTGAAGCATCTGGTAACAGCTATAGTTTGTTATGGGACAACACAGTAGTATTTGTCCTGAGTTGACAGAAGTTCAACCAGAGACAATTTTGACGACAGATAAAATAGAATATTTGATATGCCTCAAAATGAAGAATTTTAATAAATAAAATTCACAACTTTTGTACACAAGAATGCTCAAAAAAAATAATTATAGCCTTTAACTAGACTTAAAATAATATTAATAAATATGAACTTAGACTTTGTTCATGATGAGAAAACGATATAAGTAGTTTGTTTGACTAGGGGAGAATATATTTTTAGAGAGATGTTGATCCAAGCTCAGCCAGGCAGTAAGTGATTTCTCTCTGGAAATGAATATTGGAATTTGGTTAAAATTTGTGGAGTTTTTGCAGGTGAGGTATGGTGGCTTCTCTTAGAGGAGTAAGTTAGGCTGTCAAAACCCTGATTTAATAGGAGAATTTCCACAAATTTCGGTACATTGGGGGCGAATATCAAGTAGCTAGATCACACAGAGCATTAGTGAATACATTTACTACTGTTTAGATTGCAAAGAATTTAACAAGGAATGTACTCAATATTCAAACTGATCGAATTTAACTAATTTTTTATATACTGTTTTTCAATGTTTATCTATATTTGTATTATCAAAAGAATATAGGAAAAACATGAAAAAACAGTAGGTGTTCTGGTTAGTCCAGTAGTCGAAAGTATTCATCCAAAAGTGTCAGCCTTGATGTGTTGTAAAGTGTTTGATTTTATTACTCTCAATAGGCCAAATATAAGGTGAAATCAAAGTAATGGTAGAACAAATGGCAGCTGCTTATAGGTGCGTTCGAGAGTAGCGAGAACGCATTGGGAAACAAATGAGGACATTTAAAGTGAAGGGTAAAGTGAAGGGTAAGTGTGGTACGTAACAAATTCTTGATAAAGCAATATTATAATCTGCAATAACAGATGAACAAAAATTGATGAAAATAGATTAACTGTGTAAGTAGGTAATAGGTGAGACCTGAGAATACCAGGTACCTAATACCTATTCAACTAAAATAATTACAGCACCCTGAAATTATAAAAAATTTTAAGAGAATACGGAAAGCAAATTATAAATACATTTCAATTTAATTCCGTAAAATTTTTACTTTTTGTGTAAATTTTGTCGATATATTGACAGTAGTGTTTTACACCAGTTGAGACTAATTATTCTAGAAAATCTCAATTTATCCTTTAAAACTAGAGGTGTGGAAAATATCGATATGTATTGATATTCTTCTTGAAATATTCAAATTTCCAACATCAATATTTTTCCCAGGAGTATCGATACGTTTTATGCTTACATAGGACATCTTCCCCACAACAGGTTGCATACCATTCTCCTAATTTTTATGTCCAGAGAAAATGAAAATCTTATTCTGGAAAATTTTCATGGTTTGTTTTTCCCCACTAATCTTTAGGGATAAGCGTCCTAAATAACATACTAAAAGTCTCAACCCCCACCTCTCTTACTACAATGGAAATTAACCAAAATGTTCCCCAAGTCAGTTTTTTTGTAATTTTCTTGGGAAATATCAGCTATAGCGGGATAATAGTTCAGCAAAAAAATGTTTAACATTATATTTGCAATTAAAAAGATTCTTATCACTTTTTATGTAAGACGCTTCCTAACCCTAAAAAGTGAGCTGGAAAAATACGACTTTTTGTACTGTGTTAGAAGATAAATACCAGAAAACATGAATTTTACCAATTAAAACTTTGTAAAAAATTCACAATAACTCTAAAACCATTGGTCCTACCAACTTGTAGTTGATTTCATTTGATTCAGACTAAAATTTATGTAAGATGTGATATGTTATGTTGTTCCAGCTGAAAATTTCAACTTACTTTTTCTACTTTTTGATGTTTTCACATAAAAATCTGGCACACAGAAGATACCATCCCACACTACACAAAAGAAAATGCCTGATATTTCTTAAATTTTACCACCAAAACTTTGATATGACAATGAGATTGAAATGTTCCAACACAATTCTCCCAACATTTGTAAGTTTTATTTCTATGGATTTTGAAGATTTTATTATTTAATAATGGATATACTCGTATAGTCAAATTATCAATATATAAATCATTTATTAGTGGGATATAGATCAGTCATGGGTGACATCATAACCTGTCTGAAATGTATCAATAGTTCCAGGTAGATGATTTTGGGTCCGAACAAATCATAATGTTACCACAAACCTACTTAAATTCCCATATGATTATGAAAAATGGAAAGAAATTGCAAATTTTTAGAAAGTAAATCATATTACTCAAAGTATCATAGGCCATTGTTATAGCCACAAATATAATTTCTACATGATCCTCAGCCTTTAAAAATGTTCTTTCACTTTTCTTACTGTACAAATTAGATGAGCCAAATTATTTGTTTGGACTTACTTTCAACTGATAACCATGTAATGACATCAGTCTGCGACTGATTTATTGGAAAGTGGAGGTAAAAGATATGAACTGTTGGCAAAAATAATAATCAGCCAAAAACAGGATAATGGATGAAAATAGGTATAAATCTATTGATCTTATAATGAAAAAATTTCTTTTAAAAATTAGTTTTCATCATTACAATTTGATAGGATTTAAAGATAATCCTCTAATGATTAGTGATCATCCAGATTAAAGTCTTTCCCATTCTCAGAAAATAAATTTAAATTCTTTTCTTTTATTATGGAAAAATACATGAAAAAAATACATGTCCTGTTTTCAGACAGTGATAATATGAGGCGAATTTAGGGCTCCTTGTGGAACCTCCACTTCCCTATTAGGTAAGGGAAAAATATAGATATTTCGCACCACTATAAAACTCTCAAGTCATCTTTTGCAGGTAGAACTAGATTCAGTTGCATCAAATACTGTTACTTTTGAATATTATAAGATTTTAGAAGGACGGTTAAATTCGTCAAGTGAACAATTTACCGCATTTAGGTAACTTCTATTGTATTTTGAAGGAGGATTATGGCTACCAATTTTGAAAATTCGCACATTTATTAAATTCAAACCATAAATAATTTAAAATAAATCCGAATTATTGACGTGTTTGCGGACAATATGACAGATTTTTCTTTAAACTCATATAAATGTAAAAATCAATTTTTGTTCTCAAAAAAAATATTAATTTTGGATTACTTAATTTGAGTTTTCTCACCAGCTTGAATAAAAATAAAAATCAAAGAATTAAAGAGTGAACCCTGGCAATAGGAAGTCCCTATAGAAGCGGTAGCATTTTTCATCTATTTTCAGATTCCTTATTAATTTCTTACGGGAGATTTAAATGGGAATTTAATTTATGCATTAGAGAGATAAAGAGCCGTATAATTTAATTTTTTCGAATAAAATTCTAAAAATGAAAGCAATATTGAACTTTTGATGAAAAAATAAATGCATTTACTTATTTTTCTTTTAGATATCCCATTTTGAAAATCGATAAAACTCGATATAAATGTACATATATTTGAACCTATCTTCAGTAGTTTAAAATTGGCTACCAGATGCCGCCCACTTTGCTTCTTGCCAATTCTGCTCAACTTGACTGTATATTTGTTACCAAATTAAAATTACAGAATAAGCCTCTCCAATTGAGACATGAATTGTGATAAAGGGTTAAAATTTAGATAAAAATTGATAATTTCTTTCCTCTATTTACGAATGGTGTGTTCAAATGAACAGGTATGGAAATGTTATTTATAAAATAAAAATATCTGATGCAATATTCAATAGTGATGTAATCAGAAGAGACAAAGAATAAACAAATTTTTATCTACCAACCAAAATTAACGATCTTGTACCAGTAGGTACTTAAAGTTTCATCAAATATATTGGCAGTCTCGTAATTAGTATTTAATAAATTTTTCTAGCGATTAAACACACGTACACACGTACTATCAATCAGAAGAATATTAATAATTGAATGATAAAAAACTTTTTTTTCAATATACGTACGTATACTTTTTTCGTAACATTGTTTTACTTAAAACACTGACGCAATGAAAAAAAAAAAAAAAAAAAACACAAACCAATATGAAATGAAAATTTTGTAAAAATAATCAAATTAGAGAGGCGTGAAGCTGCGACAAAAAAAGTAACTTCAGTTTATTGTATAGACATTATATGTACTATTTGTCGAGAAAATTTAAGCTCTTGCTCTTTCGCAGTTTTCTCAAAAATGTGAACCAAAATTTTTTCAAGCAAATTTTCTTTTCCAATTTTCTTAGAAATTGAAAAACTAATACACACCAAACTGTTATCAAACCTGAGATTATATGCAAACTAACCTATGTAAAAATTTCTGCCCGATCTTTTGTGTAGTTTTCTCAAAATCTTAGAAAAACTACTTTTCCAGGAACTTTTTATTCTCCAGTTTTCTCAAAAACTACGGAACCAATAGGTACTCAACTTTTATCAGATCTGGTCCTATATAAGAACTACTTTTCGTAAAAATTTCAGCCCTATCTCTCTTGTAGTTTTCTCAAAGCAATGAACCCAAAATTTTCACCAGCAATTTTTTCTTTTTCATTTCTCTTATAAAGTACATAACGAATACGCACCAAATTTCTATCGCACTAGCACTCATATATAGACTAACACTCACATAATGACAATCTATCGTAACAATTTCAGCCTAATCCCTTTTGTAATTTCATCAAAATTCTAGAAAAATCATTTCAGGAATATTTTGTTCTCCAGTTTTCTCGGAAACTACGGAATCAACAGGCTAGAAACTCCTATCAGACCTGATCCCATACCAGAACTATTTTTTGTAAAACTTCAGCCCAATCATTCTCGTGATTTTTTCAAAATCATGAATCAATCGTCCCTTTAGTCATAGATCTTCCCTACACATGTATGTACCAACATAAAAAAAATTAGGTTAAGACGGAAAAATGGTGTCGTTTGTTTTCTTTTGTCATGAAATTGGCAATTTTCATCATCCCCCTATTAACACGTTTGTGAGGTCAATTTTAATACACTATTTGCGGGAAAACTAGGAAAATATATGAACCTCGAAACCTTTCTGTCTCAAAATTTCACATTTGTGGAGTCATTAACAAAAATAGCAATAACTAAGAAGTTATTCATCGAAATATCGCAGCAAGCGATAGCCAACCAAATAAACCAAAAATGAAAATATCAGGCGAAATCAACAGAACATATAAAATTTAAAAAATACGCCAATGCTGCAGTGGTTATACTCATGAAGGATTGATGTTAAGATGTAAACCTGAAAATATGTAGACAATACTAAAACGGCAAATTTTCCATTAATTTGGGTTTTTTATTTCGTCTATTTTTAAACTGTTCAAGATCACAGAAATAATTACATAGGTTATAGATTTATGCAGCATTGGACAATTTCCAGACACAACATTTTTAGCTGGGAATTCCTATAAATTTTTGAGGAACAGGAATACCATTGGGAATTCTCGGTGAAAATAGATACAACATCCTTATACTTCATATTCTGACTACCCCTGCAAAAGAGAACATTTTGTTAGGAGATGATCCCACACTACCTCATTACAATACATTATATGTTCATATAATTACTTAACATGCATACATGTTCAGAATATATTTTTATGCTTCCCCATTGGCAGCACTGAGATCATGTACCAAATATATTTTCGAATCTGACAAACATTCAGTTTGCCATTCATGTTATTGTACCTTTTTGAAATACATACAAGTTGGTTCTTAAAAGCGTTTTTTTTCATGTTCAGTCCTCGATTATTCCCAACATGCTAGCAGAGCGTGGGAAATGAAAAGTGCTTTTTTAAATAAGAAATGTGTTACTTTGTGAATCTTTTTTAATTTTTTACTTTGTGTGATAGGCTGTGTGCCATTAAATCGGTTAAACACTGTAATATAAATTTTTAATTCTGTGTGAATTTTCATTGAAAACGTAAGTTATTTGTCAATTTGTGTCCACTGTGTGCCATTTTCAATTTAAAATATTTTATTTAAAATCGTGCCAGTTCAATTTAAAATTTCTTTGAATTTATTTAGTTTTGTCATTTAATATTAATGCGAATGGTAATCAACTCCTAAGCATCAAATTTAACTCAAAAATTAAAAATCTTGAAAGGCAGATCATATATGAAAATAAATTGTGATATGGCAAACCATCAAATTGTGTCAAAAAACAGCTGGATAATCTTCATCCTCAACTGAGTATTCAATCTACTTTCATTTTGGGCCAAGTAGCAGCAATTTTCATGAGGTTCAAAGCAGAATTTGGAATCAGGACTTGGAAAAAATCAACTGAAAATCACTGGAACTTGCAGGATAAGTCAATTAATAAAATAATAATAATATATATTGAGTCTTAATCATTCTTTTTCAGTAATTTTGTTGCAAAGTTCATGTTTTTGGTAATTTTAGCACAAATATTGATCTGGATCATATTTGCCTAAGATCAATATTTGATGCAATAAAAACTTGCACAAAATAGAAAAATTTTTTACTGTAATCATTGTTATACTATAGAACACTTACATCAAAAGTAACCATTTTGTTTAAACAACTTTGTGTTTAACACTTGACTACAATTAAAACATAATTTTACAATTTATTTTTCGAACTTGAAATATTTTATGAACTTGACTATTTTTTTCATATTGATTTTTGAATCATTTAACTTGATTTTATATTTATTTATTAATTATTCCAATCTATATTGGGCCAATATTTTACATATTTGAAACAAAAATTGAAGAATCCAGAATAATTTTTTGATCAATTTGATCACACAGTATACAGTTGACAGTGAAGTTTTGGTATTAGACTTGTCAAATGAAATTCATTGTGATATGGTGGAGAGAAGAGTTCATCACTGGTAATATTAATTATTAATTGACTTCATTCATTTTTAATTGAATTCTATTTTATATATTTATGACTTGCACTCCTTCATCAAGTGGTTGAGCCTGTGATTCCCGTGTTACCTTTAATTATAAGTTGTCTCGTGTTTCTAAGGTAGGGTCAATTCCTTTAAACTTTTATCCTCATTCAATAATGTCTCATTTTGATATGAAAAAAGTTTTTGACAGCCATAATTATGACGCCTGGAGAACTATGGTCTCCATATTATATGCAGAATGTTTATACCCTATTATGCACAATGTTGAGACAGAAGTATTATTTTATGGTCTCAAATTACCTGTATTTTTAAATTCCAGGGCTGCGGCTAATACAGCCAGTCATATGACATATTTTAGAAATCAAGAAAACAGAGAAGCGCCCATATACAAGGGACTTAATAATGAATTAATAAAAAAAGTTAAAAATCTCTAAACAGTCAATCAAACAGTAAAAACACTAGATGAGTGATATAAAAGCTGTATCTACATTACTGCACCTACATTACATACATAAATGCAAAATAATTTTTCAAAAACTAAAATATATATGAGAAAATTTTTAGACATAATCTCAAGATCTGCTCAATGTATAAGAGACTGTTGGAAACCTTTAGAAAAATAGGAGATCAAACAGTTATTAATATCAATGAATATGGAATATGACATAACATATCTTGAGTTTAATACTCTACCAAGGGACCAGAAAACTATAGAAATGCTTCATGCGTAGCTAATAGAAAGGTCTGACAGGTTACATGATGAAAAAATGTTAAACAATAACAATAAAATTTGTAATTACTCACAAAATAATAATATAAATTTTAGAAATCAACATGGGGTAATTACAATAGAAATAATAATCAAAATGTAGATCAGTCTTCCTCGAATAATAATAATTATAACAAAAATCAAAATAAACCATATTAAAAATTTAAACCTTTACCAAATTTGGAAAATATAAAAATATGTTTTAAATTTCAAAGTAAAGGATATTCAGCAAATGTATGTCCATCAAAAAAAGAGGGTTTGCAATCCCAAAAAATAGTGCTAATGGTCATGAACAAAACACCAGATATAGATGAAATAATAATAACAATAAATCGAAAAAAGAAACATAAGTTCAATGGTCTATGATGTTGTGCTATAGAAACTCTGGTTTGAATCTAACAAAACAGGATAGTAATCTCTTGAATCTACTTACATCAAGAAGTCATGGAAAGGAGACAGCTTCTGACTATACTCCTTTAACAAATCATATTATGCTGGACAGTGGTGCAGTTGCACTTGCTATATCTGAGTTGCCCAAATTATTTGATCCTGTAATTTTAGAGACGCCATTAGAATTAGAATATGCCATACAAGCTTATTGTTGGCCATTCATTTAGGCACCATGTTTATTAATGTAGAGAATTTTGAGAAAAAACATAGTCATTTGACTTTAGAATGTACATTATGTCCTCTCTCTGAATATTGACTTACTGTCAGAAATTAGAATAAGAGAATCGTGCTTTAGGCATTGATCAAAACTTTTCTGCTGCAAACATTTATGTGCAAGGGATAGATGAGGTGCTATTCATTGCGGCAAAAACAAAAGGAGTGTACATGGTGAATTATGAAATAATTTTAGATAACATATCGTTTGAAACTGACAATACATCTGATCATTTAGATAAAATACGTCCATATTATAATAATTCATACAATTAGCTTGTATGCCTAACATTAAATCACAGGATGAGTAGAATGACTTTGAGATAGAAGAAATGATTAAGAAAAGTGAGGAGGTTGACGAGTTGGATGAAAATGTGAATAAAGATACAAATTTGAACATAACTAATAATAATATAAATGAAAACATAGAAAACCCCATAAATGAACGAAATACACAAAGAGAAGAAAATATAAACAATAATAATAATGAACAAAATTTGGTAAAAGAACAGGTTGAAGATGGAATTTACGAGAATGTAGGATCACAATTTAATAATAATAATAATAATAATAATAATAACGAAAATAATATAATAAACGGTGACAAGCAGGATTCTATCGAGAGAGTGGAACAATCTACATGTAATAAAAAAATAATATGGCATAGATGCTTAGGTCACTTGTCAGGAAAGAATCTAAAACTCTTGATAAAAGTTTCTAGAGGAATTCCTTCTGGAATTAACTTCAGTGATGAGTTCTGGCTCTGTGAGACTTGTGTAAAGGCAAATTTTAGATATCTTGCTTATGGTGGAACTCGCAAACATCCAAATAGAAAACTCGAGTTAGTATCTTCAGACACAATGGGCCCATTTTCCCCAAGTTTGCTGGTCATAATGCTTTTTGTAATAACCAATGCTTTATATGTTAATAGCTTTATGTTTTCAGCATTTCATTTTTTTATGTAACTCATTCGGTAATTTGGAATTGCAGGGAAGTGTTGGGAGATGATTCCACACTATTTCATTATAATATATTATATGTTCACATATACATTTTTGACTCTGACAAACATTCAGTTTGTCACTCATGTTATTGTAATTTTTTGAAATACATATAAGTTGGTTCTTAAAAGCGTTTCTTTTCATATTTGGTCCTCGATCATTCACAATACATTTGAGCACCATGCAACACATTTGGTGCTTTGATACTTAATAATTAGGCAATTTTTTAAAATTTCAACCAGTCCTCAATCAAATATGCAGTATGTGCCAAGCTAGGGCCCATCATTCATGCACAAAAATGCCAAAAACTGAACTGTGAATTCCTGGGAAGTTTTGAGCTGGTAATAAAATGTAAAATTCTTGGAAATTATTCCCAGAAACAGAATTTGTGAATTCATGTGCCCAAGACTAGATTTATGTACATTTTCTCCTCTTTTCAATCATACCAACCTCAGTTCGTTAATTATGAAAAATTATTCCTCTTTATAATGATACCAAAGCCAGCTCTCTAGCTTAAATAGAAGCTGAGGATTAAGGAATCATTAAGTGAAAGATAAGAAGTTTCTAAAATTCAAAAAAAGAAAATTTTCCACTATTTTTGTTTGTTTATTTCTAAATTAGTCAAGTTGATTAGAAAATTAAATGGAAATTTTACGCATTTTCTCCTCTTTCTAGGAACACCAACCTCAGCTCTCTGGCTTAAATAGAGGCTGAGTAATCATTGAGGGAAATATAACAGATTTATTTCAAAATTAAAATATTGTGTACAACTTCAACTAACAAAGGGAATGCACACAACCAAATACCTACACACAAAGACACATCAACAGAACTCACAATCTAACGCCTGATGCTTGTAACTCTCGCACAACTTGGGAGCTAAGACGTTTACACATCAATAAAAAGCCAAATATACCAACGATACAACTAAGGAAGAAGAAACAAACATATGAATTAATACTAGAGGCACAATACGCTACGTTTTACACGACATTCAGTGAGGCCAGCTACCCCCATCCCATTAAATATATATTTCTTTTTTAAAATACATAGAAAATATATGTTTTTACACAAATATTTGTCCATAATTCTCTTATTTAATGAGATACGTACTTTTTTGAAATAAATGAAATTTTAGCAGAGGTTTCAATACATGAAGTGAGCTCAAAAACAAGAAGTTTAAGCACTTAGGAGGTGAGAAAATTGAAAACAAAAATGACATCGTGCATTAAATTGGCTCAATTTAATGTTATCAGCAAACTTAACCTTATAGAGCACGAATTATAACTAAGCACTTATTTTCATGAATTCATTATTTTTGAGCCTTATCATCAGTTGTCTTCTCCTTGAGGTTAAGTTTAATGATAACATTGAATAAACCAAATTTGATGTATGATTTCATCTTCTTCTTCAATTTTCTACACTTCTAAGTGTTCAAATTTCTTGTTTTTGAGCTCATTTTATTTCTTGAAACCATCTCTAAAATTTAATTTATTTTGAAAAAATAGCTCTCATTAATTAAAAGAATAATGGCCAAAAATTCGGATAAAACGGACATTTCCTATGTATTTTAAATGGGATATCTAGGTTTAATGAGGTGGGGATATTGACCTCACTGAAAACAAGCAAAATGTGCCTCTAGTATTAATTCATATGCTTGTTGGAAAGAAGGTAATAAAACAAAAACTTTATGAAATTATTTTACGCCAACACTGTTAAAAATGATTTTAAAAAAACTAGGACATTAAACCTCGCATGAAAAAGTAGGTTTCGATAAAAAGAATTATGAATTTTGATTGTCACATTAATTGCCTATAAGTTTATATGCAATAATGGTATGTTATAATAGTATGAAATGTGTTAGCAGCTGACAAAATATTAGACAATGTGAATTTAAAAGCATTATTTCCTTGAAAAATGAAAAATTAATTAAGATGATAAACTATGGTAAATAATCATATAAAACCAAAGAAAATAAAGTTCTGAAAAAAAAAAAAACGAATGTGGTTAATTCTTGTAAAAAGAAAAGTTCATCCAAATTACTTTTTTTAAATAGGAAAAAAAAGCTTTACCCAAAGTACCATCTGGTCAATCCGCACTAAAATTGCTAGCATGCTATAATAATTTATAATGAATATTTATATTTAATTTCGAAAATATGGTTCTAAAATTCTGCATTTTATGACCAATATAAAAACAAAAATAGCAGTATCTCAAGTATCATCTGGCCAATCCAAGCCAAAATTGGTAACACTGTAATGAATTAAAATAAATATTATTCCGAATTTCATGGCTATTGATGCAAAATTGATTATTTTATAACCACAATAATAACAAAAATTGTTGTATCAGAAGTACCATCCAGCTGATCTAAACCAAAATTAATAGGTCTGGTCCTTGGCTTAATACAAATGCTCGTAATAAATTTTGTGATTATCGGACAAAAATTGCGGTCTTGACATATATATATAAAGACAAGTTGCCATTCTCTGAATGTTCTCTCAATATACTGAACAAAATTTTTCAAAACTAATACTACATATGAAGAATATCCTATAGGTGGTTTATAGACCTCAAAAAGTAAAATCTGTTCAGCCAAACTGCTGAAATGAAGGTTTAAAGTTTGCCTTGCATAAGTGTTTACGTGTGAATGGATATGTGACACTAATCTTTACATTAGTGTTTGTGTGTGCTACAGAAAATTATTTACCAAATGAATAACCCAACAAGAGGCAAATCTATATATATGGCCAACTGGTGACTTTGTTTATGTTAATGTCAGCAGATTCATTCCAGACATTCATTCTTTTTCCTATTGAAAGGAATAAGATAAAAAAACATTAGCGCAGCAAGCATCGCTAGAAAAAATAGGTTTTTGAGAGAAAGAATTATGAATTTTGATGGTCACATTAATTTTCTGTAAGTTTATATGCGTTATTGGTATGATATGATTGTATGAAATGTGTTAACAGCTGACAAAATATTAGACAATGTGAAATATAACAGCCTTTTTATTGAAAAAATGAAAAATAAATTAAGATGATAAAGTGTGGTAAATAATCATATAATTTAAAGTAAAACCAGTGAAATATAATGAAGTTATGAAATAAAAAAATAGAAAATATGAGGATATGGTTAGTTTTTGTAGAAAAGAAAAGTTTGTGAAAATTAGAAAGAAGAAAGAAAAAAAGCTTTACCGGATGTATGGTCTGGTCAATCCGTACCAAAATTGGTAGCATGCTACAATAAATTTTTATGAATGTTTATTTCAAATTTTGTACATATGATTCCAAAATTCCACATTTTTTGATCAATATAAAAACAAAAATACCAGAACTGGAAGTACCACCCAGCCAATCCGCACTAAAATTGGAAGTATACTGAAACAAATTAAAATGAATATTTACGCCAAATTTTATGGCTATTGGTGCAAAACTGAGCATTTTATAGCCAACATAAAAACAAAAATGGTGGTAACGGAAGTACCATCCAGCCAATTCGAACTAAAATCAATAGGTCTAACCCTTGGCTCAGTAAAAATGTTCGTACCAAATTTTGTGATTATCAAACAAAAATTACGACCTATACTGTGGGAACAAGAAACTGATTTATACTATGAATTTGAGTTATTAATGACAAAATTTTCCTGAACTCATAAAACAAAAAAATGTACCCACCCCCAACCCGGGGGGTAATACCGCACTAAGGGTAATAAGTAAAAATATTTGTTTTGAATTTCGAAATTACACAGTTTGAAACCATTAAAAATAAAAATTGATTTGAAGGAAATACCATTCATCGATCTACATGAAAACTGGTAGAATTTTACAATCAATTATTATAAACATTTGTTCAAAATGAAGCATTTTATAGCCAGACTAAAAACAAAAATAAGTATCTTTACCGGAAGTACCATCTGGTCGATCCAAACCAAAATTAGCAGTAGGCTACAATAAAATATAATAAATATTTGTTTTAAATTTCATACCTACATATTGTTCCAAAATTGAGCATTTTGTGACTAATATAAAAAAAATAGCGGTACCGGAAATACCTTCCGACCAATTCACACCAAAATTTGTAGCAACTTATAATATATCATATAAAAAATATCTGTTGTAAATTTCGTAGCTAATGGTCAAAAATTAAAAATTTTATAGCTAAAAGAAAAACAAAAATTTCCATATTGGAAGATTTGGGAATTAAAAAATTATCGTTGGGATACGATTCCCTCACTTTCTCACGAACACATAACCTTACATTGACTAACACTGTATGTAACATGTATATTACATTTATTCATTTTACATGTGGCGACACTGATCGCCAACACAATATTCTTTCCGCCACTGCTTGATGGAGAATGTTCTCCGTTTGTCAGTCGTTGTACTAATGTCGCTAATAAATCGTTTTTCTAAGATGGAAGTCCGTGCTTATCTTTTCCGTGTAAAGTGATCAGAACTCACCTCAATATGTTAGCAGAGCTGCGGATCGGAAAAATAAGTGCGATAATTAAAATGTGATAATTGTATAATTAGTTAAAAGTTAAAAGTTCGTGTTTCAAGCAAAGTGAAAAGGCTTAGTGCCGTGTGATACCTCCACGCAAAGTGGTAGGAAAAGTAAAAAAAAATTCGTGAACGAAAAGTTTGGTTCAGTGATTAAAGTAACTATCCTGAAAAAGTTAAAAGTTTTAATTCAAGTAAACCAATAAAGAAAAAGTGAAATTTAATGAAAACAACGGTAAATTCTTGGGCGCCTGTGAAAACGTCAAAGTCGAGAGTCTGGAGGAAGCAGATAAGATACGAGAGGATTTTGTGGTTTGGTAGACCAGTGCATACAATCAAAAACAGTTGGCAATTGTTCATGCTGTGTTCCAGAGAATAAAACAGAGTAAGAAAATCAAAAATTCAAAAGTTGCAGAGTAAAATGGTCGGAATTTGGTGTTATCTGGGCAAGATAGCAGCAGAAAAACATCGGAAAACTATGAAAAGAGAACGAAAAAATAAAAGTTAAGTAAAAAGTTTAGATTAATTAATCATTAATTCGTGTGATTTTGCTCCAAATTAATTAGAAAAAATCAAAAATTTGGTAACACAAAGTTAAATTTTGATATATTTTCATGAAAATTCTCAACCAAATTTCAAGTAAAGTCGAAACTTGAAAGGTGGTGTTAATAGCCTTTCAAACTTTATCTTGTTGGTCGAGAATTGTAGAAAAAGGAAATCTTTATTGGATGAGTTTCATCGAATCCAACAATAGAAAACCTACATTTATGAACATTGACATTAGTGACAGATTTTTTCCTGTTCACATACAATAAAAGATCTTTTCAATTGATGAAAGCTAACAGATTATTTCCTTTTCAGCAGTAATCTCTTTCATATTTTTGTTGAATAATTTTTGCACTGAGTATTAATTCACATTTTAACGTATTTAACAGAATCATCTGTGTTCTGAAACAAGACTTAAGGCTTTAACCAATTCAATTTCGAACATTTTCGGCGATAAAGTCAGAGTAATTCGATCGCTCAAGAAGTAGAAACAACGGCGGAGAGATCACCTCATCGTCGGCAACACATATTTCGTGAGACTTAATTTAAAATATTAATTAATTATTGAATGTTATACTATAGTGTATTTAATTTGCATTCCCTATCGAGTGGTTGAGACCGTGTTGTGCATTATCGTGTGGTTGAGACCATGTTAGCCCCTAGATTTAAGTTCTCGTGTTTCTGAGGTAGGATCTAAATTCCCGAACATCCCAAATTTAATAATAAAATGTCACGATTTGACACAAAAAAGGTATTCGATGGAAGAAATTATGATGCCTAGAGGACCACGATGGTCTCAACACTCTATGCAGAGGGATTATATCCGATTATGCACGATGTTGAGACCGAAGTACTATTTTTGGGACTGGAGTTGAACAATTTTTTAAACCCTGACTCTGGCAATGCTAGTTCAGCTAGTCAAATGGCATATTTTTGAAATCAAGAAAAGGGAAAGGCTTTAATCTATTAGGGATTAAACAACAAATTAATTGAAAGAGTAAAAGATCTAAAAACAATAAACCAAATTTTAAAAGTCTTAGATGAAAGGTACAAAAGCTGCATGCAAGTTACATATATTAACGCGAAGCAGGCCTTTCAGAGATTGAAATTTAATAGTGATGGCAATATGAGAAGTTATTTAGATGTGTTTTCGAGATCAGCCCAGAAAATAAGGGACTGTGGTAAAACTTTAGATAAACAGGAGGAGATAGAACAACTTTTAATATCATTGAACATGGACTATGACATGACAAGGCTGGAGTTCAATACTTTAAGTCAGGATCAAAAAACAATTGAAACACTCCACGCCATGTTGATTGAAAGGTCAGATAGGTTGTATGACGAGAAAAAGTCAAGATATAATAATAATAAATTTCGTAATTTCAACCAAAATAATAAGAATCAGAGATTTCAATATGGAGGAAATTACAACAGATATAATTACACAAATAGAAATCAAAACCATAGTCAAGATGTAGATCAGGGGAAAATGACATATAATAATAATCAAAAGTCAGAAATGTTTCAGAATAATAATAATAATTATGAATATAAAAAATATAACAATAACCAAAACTAAAATAATTCGCCAAATTCGAATATTTTAGTATGTTCTAAGTGCCATGGCAAAGGGCACATAGCCAAGGTACGTCCGTCAAATAAAGAGGGTGCAAAACCCCAAGATAAATTAGATGGTCCTGCACAAAACACTAGATATGGACGAAACAATCCAAATAATAATAATAAAAATAAAAAGGAAAATGATGTTCAATGGTCCATGATGATTAGATATAAGGGTCATGAACTGGAAAAAAACACAAATAATAATAAATTAATAATCTTGATCACATCTAAAGACACGAAACAAGAGTCAGACTCAGATTATGTCCCTCTTACTAAAAGAATAATGTTAGATGGTGGAGCTGTTGCTCACGTAATATCAGATTTGTCTAAACTGTCTAACCCAATAATGCTAGAAAAGCCTATCGAGTTAGAATGTGCCATTCAAGACACCCTACTCATTGCCACACATATAGGAACTATGTTCATCAGAGTGGAAAACTCAGAGAAATCAAACAGTAATAAGACTAAAAAATGTACATTATGTACCATCCCTAAACGTAGACTTAATGTCAGGGATTAAAATAACAGAAAAAAGGGCGCTAGGCATAGATCAAAATTTCTCTGCAGCGCACATAACGTCCGAGGAACGGACGAGGTAATTTTTTGGCCATAAAAATAAGAGGTGTATACATGGTGAAGTACAAAATTGTACCAGAGTCCACCGTTAATATTATAGAAAATGAAGACGAACTAAATAGAATATGTCCTTATAATAACGAATCAAATAAATTGGCATGTATGCCTAATATAAATTCCCAAGATGAATGGATGGAATATGAAGTAGAGGAAGAAATTATAGAGGAAAGTCAGGAGGAGAACGAAGAGAATCCCCTTCTCACCAGGCATATATGGTGAAAAGTATGTTTTGATATTCGTGGACCATGCCACAAAATACACTTTTATCTCCACTATTGAGAAAAAATCAATGGTTTTCGAGGAGTTTAAAAAATTATATATGAAATTAAAGTCGAAATTCCCGGATCACCCAATAGCCACTTTAAGATGTGACAATGCTAGGGAATATCTTGACTCGAATATGAAGACATTTTGTGAGGACAACGGCGTAAAACTTGAGCCTGTTGTTCTGTATTCACCAGAGTTGAATGCAATGGCCAAAAGGCAGAATCAAACAATCATGGCAAGGACAAGGGCTATGTTGTTTGATTCCGATTTGGACTTCAGTTTTTGGTCATTGGCTGTTCTGACGGCTGTTTATGTTATAAACAGAAGCCCAACTAGGGCCAACAAAGACCATAAGACCCCTTTTGAGATGTTTTATGGCATAAAGCCAGACATATCTAATATGAGAGTTTTTGGGTCTCTTGCTCATAGACACATCCCCATAGAGGTCCATCAGCAACAGGCCACAAAAAATAAAAGAAAAAAAGTAAATATTGAACACCCAAAATTAACCCAGAGATCCGATAAAGGAATATTCGTAGGGTATACTAATAGTGGGTACTGTATAAGGGACCCATTAATAGACAAATTGCATGTTACATGTGATGTCAGATTTGATGAAATGAGAAATATAAAACAAATAGATAATACAACTAATGATAATGAAAAAATACAGGATAATAATAATATAATAGAAACCCCTGTAATTTTAAACTTATTTAAATCAAGATATAAAAATTACATTGAGGACCACATGCCTCAAAAATGGGAGGATGTCAAAAACAATCCTTTTAAGGAAGAATGGCAACAAGCCATTGCAGACGAGCTGAAGTCATTATCTGATATGGGCGTGTGGGAAGTCCTCCCAAAGGAGAAAAATGTTAGGTTAGTATATACGAAGTGGTGTTTCACCACGAAACCCAACAACCAAGGCATTCATATACCAAAGGCTAGATTGGTTGCGAGGGGTTTTAAAGATCTTACTCACTACTCTCTAACTGAAACATATGCCCCGGTAATCCAATATTGGCTAATAAGATGGATACTATCAATTACAAATAAATACGGATTAAATATAACACAATTCGATATAAAGACAGCTTTCCTTAACTCACAAATAAAATACCCTATACTCATATCAAACCCTAATGGATGCCAACTAGGCGAAAATAATTGCCTGAGATTAATAAAGTCAATATATGGACTGAAAACATCTTCCAAGAGTTGGTACGACTTGTTGAATTCAATAATAATTCAAGCTGGATTCATCCAATCAAAGATAGATAGATGCTTATACATCAAACTGGATAATATTGGTGCAATGGCACTCCTGATAGTCTACGTGGATGACATGTTGTTAGCTAGTAACCACGATGAGTGGACACAAGACTTATTAAATATTTTCAATAAAAATTTCACATTAAAAATAGAATATAATCCAACTTTCTTCGTAGGTTTCGAAATAAGTCGAGATATCCCTAGAAAACAAATAATACTCACACAAAATAGATATATTGATAAGATTCTCCGGAAGTTTGGAATGACGGAATGTAATCCATCTTCCACACCCATGGAGACTGGACTTAAGATAAATAAGCCAACAAATGGAATGGATGACACAAAATATAGGGCTATGACTGGGAATCTGCTATAAGTTGCAAGACTGACCCGCCCGGATATTGCCTTTGCCGTCAATTATTTATCACATTTTCAGGCATCCTCCAATAATGAAATAAAAAACTACTTTTGTCGTATTATTAGGTACCTTAAAACTACAAGGGACTTCTCTCTGGTCTTCCACCCCGACCAAACACACATTAAGGCTTTTGTCGATGCGTCGTATGCACCCGACGTAGACGATTCACCCATCAATATAAATAACTTGGAGAAAGGGTGCTCCACAACTGGCTTTATGATATTCGTAAACGAAGACTTGTTAAATTGGGCCATTCACCGGCAAAACACGGTTGCAACTTCGTCGACTGCAGCCAAGTTAATTGCATTGAATGATGCACTAGACGACATATATGTGATCTGGAGACTTACGGAAAGCGTTTTCTCTGTAACTGACCCAGTGCAAGTGTACAAGGACAATATATCTGTGTCCCGTATTGCATCTGGGGGAGGCCAGAAACGCTCCAGGTCCCTTGCGATCAAATTCTACGCATTGCTGGAAGCTTTCCAACAAAAATTAATAAGTTTTAATGATATTAGGTCACCTGATCAAGTTGCTGATATATTGAATAAGGCACTTGATCGGAAAACCTTCCAAAATATCGTTACGAGAATCCTCCGAACAAGTCAACTTTTTGGCCAATAGTCTTAATTGACATAACCCTCAAAATTTTTGATATTCGGTTTTCGACTGCGGATGGGCGTCGGTCTTGTAGTGCCTATTGTAAACCAAGCGGTCCATATTTCGTTTCACAATTCACATCACAACTTTCAATAGGTTCCCCGTCGCTGCTCTGCCGCATTCCCTAACAAATACAATTGATTCCAACAATAGCATATTTATCTAAATCCCACACAACTAATTATAAGGACATATACATAATGATATTTTCTCTCCACAGGTGACGATGAGGAGATATTGATCTCTCCGACCTGCCTTTTATATATATTTTCAAATTAAAATCACACAATATTTATAAGACGTGACACTATAACAGAAGGTTAAATGTATACCTCATGTTAATAATTACACGATATATAAGATAAAACAATTGATACATAAATTTATACACATTTTAATTGTACATCATGATACTAGTCAGCGACATACCTAATATTTTTACCATTTTTATAGCAATTTTTTATATGATATTTATATGTAACAATTTTGACTGCTATTGCTTATTTTTTTTATAATACATACTTTGTGTAACACATTTTTACTTATATGTTCGTTCGTCCATTTTGAATCGCAGGGGGGTGTTGGGATACGATTCCCTCACTTCCTCACAAACACATAACCTTACATTGACTAACACTGTATGTAACATGTATATTACATTTATTTGTTTTACATGTGGCGACACTGATCACCAACACAATATTCTTTCCGCCACTGCTCGACGGAGAATGTTTTCCGTTTGTCAGTCGTTGTACTAACATCGCTAATAAATCGTTTTTCTAAGATGGAATTCCGTGCTTATCTTTTCCATGTAAAGTGATCAGAACTCACCTCAATAATTATAAAGGGAAACTTGAGAATTTTCATTTTGGAATTTTAAAGTTTCAGGTAAAAATTTTTGATTTTCTCCCATCCCCAAAAAAAAAAAAAATGCCTTTATTTCATCAGTGTTTTCTATTGAAATTTTTATTGAATGACAATAGTGATCTATGACCTTCAAATTCTGAAATTATTAAATGAAAGTTTTAGTATATGCCAATTAAGTCATGTTAAGAAAACTATGAAATACAGGTACTTCATTTAACCTCTGTCTAAACTCTTTTTTCAAGCTTATTTGCACATTTTAAAACCGAGAAATATAATCAATTCGTAGAAATTATCACTTATTGACAAAAAAGTACTGTTGGAACATAGCTATTGGTAGAGCACTCGTCGGTAACACTGTATAAATATATATATATATATATATATATATATATATATCTAATATTCTTCTTTCCTGTTCTGTCAAGATATAGACCTTACTTACTTACGTGTGAACAACAGATGATGTAACATCTTTATTAATTACATTCTTCTCTTGGTGCGGTACATTGTGTTTGATTATTGTGTTTTAATATTAATTCTTATATTTACATTGTATACATGACAGCCCCCAAATTATCATGTATCCAATATGGTGGAGGCGCCTGGTATTTCTCGAAAAAGGGAATTGCCAATTCCCATGGAAAAATGTTCCAAGGATTTTTTTTGGAGGATCTCATTGGAGGTGCCCAGCTGAAACTCAGTAAGGTTGTACCTTTTAAGAACCAAAAAGGGTAAGTGGAATTCCATCCTTGGAAGCTAAATTACATTTACCTATTTTATTTTCATTTAAAAAGTCTGTCAACAGCAACATATAGTAGACAATAGATTTATTTATCATACTAGTTTACCTAACTTAATATTCACTAATTATAGACTAGTAATAATAATGGTACTAGTTATTTTATTCGTAGGCTGCTTCAATATAAGCATAATGTATAAGTAATTATAATGGGGTAAAACATGGATATATTGATCGAAGTCATGCGTGGCTGAGTTGATTAGTTTAAAAATAATAATAAGTGAGGAGTAGAATCGCACAATGGAGAATAATTATCCTGTTTATTAGTTATGGTGGAGGAGAAAAATACTGGCGAAACATGGCTTGACCAAGAGAGTCAATGAAGGGAGATTAATAGAATATATAAAGCTTAAGCAAATTCTGGGATATAACAATAGGTAAATAAGGAGAGGAGTACATCCCAAAAATAGTGAAATAGTATGCGCTCAAAAGGGAGTAAATATATATATATATATATATATATGTTAACGAACCAATAGAGGTGTATTGTGCTAGTGTGATCGTGAATTGGGGAGTGAATATGGCGATTAATAATATAATCATATATGTGTTGAAATGGATAGCCGAATAGAAATAATAGGCGATTGAATGTTCTAGAACAAAGTGAAAGAGATAAGGCATAAAGTGGAGAAACAGAGGCGGCAACGGTGGCAATATATGTATATAGGCGTCGGTTAGACTGACGCCGTCGCTGGCGTAGCTTATATACATATATATATATATAAACACATGCATAAGAAATAAAGGGAGAAGATAGTTAACTGTCACACAGATAAATTTGTAGAAATCTGATGGCAAAAGGAGAAGTGTTTTTTTTAGCACAAAATGCAATATAAAAAAATATATATATATATCGGACGATGGTTGGAGCGGTAGGTCCGAATATATTCGTATACATATATGTGTAAATGGTGAAATTTGAAGAAATACGACAATAGTCAAGGTTATTTGGAGTGATCGAAATGGAATCGAAAGTAGATAATGAAATACATACATTGACGTGAGAAATTTTTTTTGGAAAAGAAGTTAGGGGTAATTTGGCCAATCAGGAAACAGGATAGGGCACAGGTGACTGATCCATGTTTGTCATTGGAGAATTTTAACTGTGGGAATTTAACATCACGAGATTTCAAGATACGAAGCAAAGTTTAACTAGTAAAATGTTGCAATGCTCATTCGTAATAATTCTGTCTTGCATTTAAGTCAAAATGAGGTTTCGCAATATTGTATTGATTGTGAATCTGCAAATGTTCATTATGGTGCAGTTATGGGTCACATTATGGTACTTACGCACTGAACAAGAGGTTACCTTTGTTAAATCACTCGTGATCGTAAGTGTGATTGCGCTACGGTACTGCTATTATTATGCATAATTCCTTTTAGTTTACTGTCTTCTTCAAATGATTTTTATTATGTAATTAATGTCAGTGCGTTGAATTTTTTTTCGATAAGTTTTTTTTGGAAGTTGTCCATCCTCGAATATTGTGGAAACTAGTCTTCTGGTCAAATTTATTGGGTGAGTACAATTGAATTCTTAATTAAAGCTGTATTAAGGTGTTTGTTTTTCTTATTTACTCGAATGTTTGGTTCAGTCAGTAGTCCACCTGAAAGTTCATCCTCAGAGTTGGCCAAATTACCTAACTTCTATTAATATTCGTAATTATTTTTTTTTAAATAAAAAAAAAGGTGGAGGAAAGGAGATAATCATTGAACGAGATATAAGATTAAAAAAAAAAAAAAGGAGGTGTTAAGTGAGTTATTCGATCATATGTAATTTACACATGTGCTTTTAATTATCGAATATAAGAAAAGGAGGTTGTAAGCAAGTGGTACCAAATATTTTTTAGTCATGTACATGCATATTTTTTTTAATAAAAAAAAAAGGGGAGAACAAGGAGAACATATCTAAAACGTTATGTAATAAAATTTAAAAAAAAACAATAGCCTTAAATAAAACGGCCATTTTTAGTGTAAATCTCTTTGGTTCCTTTTCTAATTTTATTTTTGTTGCTCAAAAAAAGGGAGAATAGGAGAAATAATGGCGTAAATATGATTTCCCTGAATATTTCTATCATAATGGAGAGTGAAAATAAGATGGTAGGATCGAGTATATTTTAAAAAAAACGCTATTGTACTAAACCATCTGGCTCTAATGTAAAATAGAATATAATTCGGAGACTCAAAGGAGGAGAGAGTAATATATTTCATTTCTATAAATTAAGGTAGATAAATATACTCGATCCAAACAAATCATTGTTCACAGGTTACTTACAGGAATGGATGTTGCGTTTGCATCCTGAACTGTAAGTGACTAACTACCCTTGGAGATACATGTGTGTTCCTTGTTTTCAAAGAGGGTGGTGTTTCAGGCTACAAGTAGTGATGTTCATGCTTGTGGTCTAGAAGCAAGGTTGGACAAATCTCCTGTTTATATTTTTGAGCCAAACGGACTTGATGAACCAAATATTTCTTATTTATGTATGTTATTATTTAATTTAACTGAGAATAAAAGTGTGATTGTTCATTTTACCTTCAGTAAAATGTCGAACAATAAATTGACCAAGTCCGGCGGGAGAGGTCATCCACGAAACTGTGAGCAAAGTGGTGGCCGGAGCAACGCTTATCTACCGATAATTGAAGAGAGGGATGAGCCAAATGAAAATGATAATACAAATTCTAACTTAAGTTCAAGTCAGGAAGGGTTACAAGGAACCAAAAGTAAGCTGATAACTCTCATCGAGGTTGCCTTTATTAATCATATAGGAGTGGAGTGACGTCACATTAACGGTGTAACTGGTTTTTTGTTTATCTTTATTTAGCAATTAAAACAAAGGCTCAACTTAAACAAATTGAAAGGAGAGCAGCTATGGCTACTAAACAAAAATCCCAGACCACCACGCAAAGGGAAATCCCTCAACAAGAGACAGATCAGCAAGACAATGTTCAATCTCAATAAATCTGGAGGTTTGATTAAAGAAAACCCGCATAAAACGGAGGATCTTAATAATTTCCATATTCCTCGAATTAAACTTCAACAAGTTTGTGCAGCTACTGAGGCTGCAATGGACCCACGCAACCAAGGCAGCGAACAGCGACCAATGACATCACGTGAATCTGATGATAGAAATCTTGCCACTCAAGTCGAGCAACAGGTAGTCAACTTGCTGCAACCGTCCCAGTCATCACAAATTTCAAATCAAAATGCGACAGTACAGGAATTACAAGATAGAATTGTATTATTAGAAAATACTTTAAGTCATTTAACCCAACAGGTAGGCGTTAATAATTATGATGGTGAAAATGGAGAATATGAGGATATAGAGGCTTTTGACAAACACGAAGGGAACAAATATACAGAGGAGAGAGAAAAATTAAATAATAATGGGAGCAATATACAAAATAAATTAGATAAGGATAATGGAGACACTAACGAACAATTATTAAAATTATTAATAAAATGTAAAAAGAGGGGAGCAGAAAATGAGTTAGAAAATGAGGCAAATAAAAGGGTGAAATCTGAAATTATAATTAACAAAGAGAGTTTAAAAAGAGAATATAAATTAACTAAAAATATGAGATATGATTTATGGTTCGACTACTTACAATCTGAATTAATATCACGTGAGTTACTTAGTGTAATTAAAAATGAGGAGACAGAAATAACTAAATTTGGAGAGTCAGAAAGAGAATATAGGAAAAATTTGGTCAGGGACATAATAATAAATCATATAGAAGATAATTATCACAAATTGGTGGTGATGGAAAAAAATCCGATTAATATTTTAAAACTCTCCAAGAATTCAAAAGGTGTGAGGTACATAGATCCTCAGAAATTTTAAGAAGGGAATTAGCAAACATTAAATACAACCCTGGAAAGGAGAAACCATAACAATTTTTTCAAAGGTTTGACGAATTAATCAGACAATGCGATCTAAATGGAGACAGAGATATAATTTCTGCAAATGAGAAAAGGAGTTACTTTTATACTGCCGTGTCAAAAGCCTCTAATTTAATTGAAACGATGAATGAAGTTGCAAAACGTGATAATAGTATAGGACTTAATATTGAGGAGTTGAAACATTTATTATTACAGACTGAGGCGAATAAAACGGTGGAAAGAAAATCCGGTGGGAATGATAAAGGGCAAAATATTCAGGCAGCTGGACATATTGTATTTAGAAATAGAGGACGTGTACAAACGGGAGTGACACAATTTCAAAATCTGCAAAAAGGAGTGCGGTGTTACAATTGTCAAAGCTACGGCCATTTTGGAAGCCAATGCACAAATCCCACAGTGGAGGGAAGGATGTGCTTTAATTGTGGAATTGTAACAAACCACAATTTTTATGAATGCCCTAACCTGGGAAAATTCCAATCCTCAGGATATAGCCTACGACAAAGGAGAGGTCAATACAGAGGTTGTAGATCTTCAAACAGATTTATCCAGAGAGGGCGTGGCTTCCCAAGAGGGGTGTATCAAGGAGGATACTTAGGAGCATCACCTCTCAAACGAATGAATAATGGAATTCAAAAGGTGAGAGGCCAAGGTGCAAATAGGAGAAGCACTGGCCATGGCAAAGGGAAACAGACTCAACCTAACCCATCTCAACCTACAACGAAAAAGGAGAAAATTCCAACCATAGCTAAATATGCCAAAATGGAGGAACATGATGAGAAAGTTATAATACAAGATACTGTAGAAATAGAAGTCGAATATGAACTCTACACGAATGAAAATGGAGAATATAATAATGAAAATATAAATATGGAGACTGAAGAACAATTATTGAGCCATCAAAATGGAGAAACAAATGGCGAAGAATGGCGCAACATTCCACTACCTCCAAGCCCAATTCAAAACAACTACCCACCTGACATTCAAGCTCTCGCTGTATCTTCAGAAGAGGATATACCAATAGAAAACACCAAAGAGGCCAACAAAGGTGATAGCTCTAGTAATAACGAAGGTAAATATGAAGTCACATTTATTGCAGATAGTGGAGCTACTCAACACATTATTTCAACATCATTACCACTCATAGATTGTGTATCTAAAATAGAAAATGTTCTCAGTGCAAACGTAAATGCGAATTTACTTTGTACTGAAACAGGCAATTTAGCCACACAGGACATTAATGGAAATGGAGTAAAATTTAAAAATATTCGGTGTTGTCCTCAGCTATCTGAAAATCTATTCTCTCTACGTAAACTTACTGACATCGGTTTTGAAGTAACTTTAAATAATGAGAATATTACAATCACAAATAAGGAGCATACTACAATATACTTTTCTGGCCCATATATTAAACCATTTTGGTGTCTAAAATTTATTGCTGATTAAACTTCTGATTTGTTTATCTATGATGACAAATCTATACCTACGATTACCCCTTTTGACGTAACTTGCGCAAATCTGGGTGATCTTGATTGTATACATGATTCGGAGGGAGTAGAAGTAAGAAAAGAGGAGAATAATTTACACAATCACATTGAAAAGGAGATAGATGAGAGTGAGACAAAATGACAGAATAGTGAATATAGTGATACAAGCGAGAAGGAGGAGAATAATAAACAGAAGGAGACACAATCTGAAAAAGACAATAATCAGGAGCAATGTAATAAAACAGAGTTGGAGGGAGTTTATGAAGAAAATAATGAAGAAATGAAAAATGAGATTATTAATGAAAATAGTGAAAATGATAGGAGAGTAATAAACATTGAAGAAATGCCTATATCCACAGTTAGAGAAATAATAGGAGTGAATAAAAATATCCCACTAGAATTATTTTGGCGTAATAAATTAGGACACGTTTCTGAAAAATATTTGAGAAAATTAGCTAACATACAACCGGAGTTAAAAGGTATTAAATTCACAGGCCTTATTAAAGACTGTGAAGTCTGCGCAATTTCAAATTTATCAAAATTACCTTTTAACCAGCCAAGATGGGGAGCAGAAAGATCCTTACAGATGATTCATTCTGATGTAATGGGACCAATCACTCCAGTTACATATCCCACTAAAAGGAGATTTATAGTAGTGTTTGTAGACGATTATTCGAGATATGCCCAAGCATATACAATGTCACACAAGTCAGAAACAGGAGAATGTTTGGAGTTATTTTTAAGGAATGCTCAAAATTTACTAGGAAGTGATGCAAAGGTGTGCTACCTGAGATCTGATTAGGGTACTGAATTCACAGGAGGATACACTAAAAAGGTGCTAGAAAAGGAGAAAATAGACTTACAACTAGCTTCACCAGATACTCCCCAGCATAATGGAGTTTTGGAAAGATTCAATCGTACCTTGCAAAGTAAAGTAAGAGCACTAATGCAAGATTCAGGTTTACCAAGGAGCATGTGGGATCTGGCAGTAAATGCAGCCATCTACGTTTATAACTGAACACCACATAAATCAATAAATTATCAGATTCCGATATCAAAATTTTCACCAAATATCTCAGTACACTTTAGTCAAATTAGGAGATTTGGATGCTTAGCATTCTCAAAGGTGAAAAGAAAACCAGAAACAAAATTTACGGGACACGGCATATGTACTGTAATGGTGGGGTACACACAATCTGGCTACTTATTGTTCTGTCCAGAAAGCAAGTCATTTATTGAATCCAGAAATGTAAGATTTAACGAAAAGGTGGTATATAAAGAGAAATTTAAAGTAATAGATAAAAATAATGACAAAATAGGAGATTGGTTTAACGACTTCTTTTTAAACGAAGAAATACAGGAAAGAGAGCAAAAACCTAACGTAAAAGGAATAAAAAGAAGAAGGTCGAAACGACTAACAGAGTCAAAATGACAGAAAATTGAGGCGTTCAATACTGTAGACACTAAAGAAACAGAATGGATAGAAACACATAATTTGGAGAAAACTACGAATGATTTTATATATCTAATTATGACTGAGGTAAATGAAGACCCAAAAACCTATTTAGAAGCAATGAATTCACTTGCAAGTCAAGAATGGAGATAAACAATACAAGATGAAATAAATTCATTACAAGAACACGGAGTGTGGAGTATAGAAAACACCAGTATAATAGATTCAAGATGGCAATTTAAAGTTAAACCACAACCAAATGGAGAGATAAGATATAAAGCGAGATTAGTAGGCAGAGGTTTTAAAGATAAAATGGAGTACAGTCTAATGGAAATATACGCACCTGTAACACCATTAGCTACAGTAAGAAATTTCCTATCAATAGTAAATAAATATAATCTAGAAATATGTCAACTCGATGTCAAAACAGCCTTTTTACATGGAGAATTAGCCAGTCCAATGTATATGGAAATACCTGAAGGAGTAGACATAAATGAAAAGGAGAGAGCGAACAAAATATGCAAATTAAATAAATCCATATATGGATTACAAACTAGCCCTAAAAGCTGGAATACATTATTTACAAAGGAGATGAAAAAGCTAGGACTTAAAAGCGACGTAAAAGACCCATGTCTATTTACATAGAAAGAAGGAGAAAGGTTAATCGTCTTATTAGCATATGTAGATGATATATTAATTGTAAGCAATTGCATAGAATCTGTTAACCATTTAAAAGAGAAATTAAGAAAAATATTTAAATTCACTGATTCTGGCACACCCAAAGAATATTTAGGAATAGAAATATACAGAGATAGAAGTAAAAATAGAATGGATTTAAAACAAACACGATTTATTAATAAACTTTTAAAACGATTCGAAATGGAGGATAGCAAACCGTGCAAAACACATATGGTAACGAGACAAGTAAAAAGGAGAAATCAAAACAACTACGAGAATGATGAGGAAAATAAAAGTGAAATAAGTAAATATCCTTTTAGAGAAGCCGTAGGATGCTTACTTTATTTGGTAGGAACAAGGCCAGACATTGCATTAGCAGTTAATTGGATGAGTCGATGTCAATCAAATCCAACGTCAGAAAATATTCAAGAAATAAAACGCATATTTAGATACTTGAAACATACTGAATCCAAAGGATTAACATATACAGGAATTGAGAAAGTATAGAAGGTTTTTCAGATGCAAGTTGGGGAGATTGCCTAAATACAGGAGTATCGACTGCAGGTCACTTAGTAAAATTATTTGGAGACACCATAGTATGGAAGTGTTATAAACAAAGATGTGTAACAACATCTACGTGTGCAGCTGAGTTTATAGCAATGAGCGAGTTAGCAAAGGAGATTGTGATTCAAGATGAAATAATGGAGAAAATTACAGGAGAGTCAAAATTACCAGCCAAAATATACTATGACAGTAAGTCTGCAATAGATGGAGCGCAAATGGTAGGAGCACCTGGGCTAAAATATTTACATACCAGGTATCATTATATAAGAGAATGTCAACAGGAGGAAAAAGTAACTCTAGTTAAGGTAACATCTGAAAAACAGGAGGCAGATATACTCACTAAACCTTTATCCATAGGGCAATTTCAAAAACTCACAAATTTAATACTTAATGTGGAGGACAACCCAGAATAAATTAATCGTAAACAATATTTTTGTTATATTAAAATTGCTGAATCACACTAATTCTGAGTTTCTTCTATCTTTTCAGATACCACATAATATCTTACGTTCTACCTATTTTCTTTTGTATTATGTTCACTTATTATTTTTAGTTTACCGATTTCTCGATATTTTTGTGTATGAATTGTTTAATGATTTTTTATTGTTTATATTACTTTCTTTTGTTCCTACATGGTAGAAATCATATGACTGTGTTCCTTTATTATTTTTGTTCGATATATTTCTACCTGTAATTATATTAGTTTTGTATAAATATTACTTATTTTATTGAAACAAAATACTATATACAAAAGGAGAAAAGTATTAGTCAACACATTTTCTATTATACAAAGTTTGTTGAACAATCTTATGGTGGTTTAAGGATGTTCAACAAATTTTATTATTATTTTTATACATATATATACATACTTATTTTTGGCCCAAAATGAAGTTTTGTCCTTTAAAACAAAGGAATTTCTTCATAAAAAATTACAATATGGAGTTGAAGTTTTTACCTGTAATGGGTCTTTCTTCATACAATTAAAAGAAAAGGTGAATATTACATTGGAGAATCATTGAGGTTTTTTTTACTCCTCGTTCAGTTTTTTCCTCAATTAATCAATTAATAAAAGGTGAACTATTGGCAATCTGGAGTTTTTTTTACTAGTTTACTAGGTTTTCTCCAATTTATCGCACCTGAGATTTTTTTTACCGAATTCCATATGTATAACATCAAAGATTTCACAATATCAATTGCTGAAGAAAAACTTCACCGACATCGTCACTCCACCAAGGAGGGAGTGTTGGAACATAGCTATTGGTAGAGCACTCGTCGGTAACACTGTATAAATATATATATATATATCTAATATTCTTCTTTCCTGTTCTGTCAAGATATAGACCTTACTTACTTACATGTGAACAACAGATGATGTAACATCTTTATTAATTACATTCTTCTCTTGGTGCAGTACATTGTGTTTGATTATTGTGTTTTAATATTAATTCTTATATTTACATTGTATACATGACAGCCCCCAAATTATCATGTATCCAATAAGTACAAATAACAAATACATTCATAAATATATTGATAAAGGCACATACATCTTTTGAAGAAATAATAAGGTTAAAAAACTGAAATCTTCTTGAATTACAGAATGTTTTCCTACTGGATGAAGAAAACTCAGAAATAAGTAGGATGTTTGGTAATATTTTGTTGTATTATTGTCTGGCCGGTCTGTGAAACGGCACTTTAGCTTGTACATATATATATATATATATGTGTGTAATTATACATATATGAATTTGAGTTATTGGTGCCAAAATTTTCCTGAGGTCATGAAATGAAAAACGTATCCACCCCCAACCCTGAGGGCTAATACCGCACCAATTGTAATAAGCAGATTTTCTAAAGAAAACCGACTTAATAATAAACAAATAAATAGACATAAACGAGGAATTTAGTGGGACCATGAAGCAATCAACACAACAACTCCTAAACAACGAAGTTCAATACATTGACGTCTGCCATAATAGATTTACAAACGTCATACGAGTGAATTATATCACTCACGTTAAAAAAAAAAAACGAACCCGAAGTAATAAATGTACGTAAGACGTAAAAAATAAAAATATAATTTCATCACACTATTAATCGCATACAATTTTTCGCAACCGAAATCGTCCCAGATCTACTTCAGAATCAGAAGGCTATCAATTCTGATAACTATTTCATTAGGCACATCGCAAACCTAACAATGGAAATTTTATTATTGTTTCAGGAAAATCGTATCGTACATCCAAACCCAAATGAGCAAAGCATATGGTTGATATTCGCCCCGAAAGCCGATTCCGTCGGTAGTTTGGCGACGTGTTTGAATTTCTTTGCCGTAAGTCAATAATTACGTTACTCGCATATCTGGTAACCTGATTACCTCTTTCGTTCGATAAAACTTTTCACCTCATACACGTTTGATATGCACGGCAGAAACACGAGATTTATTTACTCCACATAGAATCTCGATCGTCTACCAGAGTTTCCAGCAAATACGAATTCGCCGTAGAATGCGCACCCGGAGGAAATCTCAAAAAAGCGATCGACAGCTTGCGCGAATCCACCGCATATCTGAATGTAATATCTCGAGACCACGAGAATACGTTGGGTACGTGACAAATTCACAAAACCAAAATAAAATAAGTAGATTTTTAAAGAAAAACTACTGAAAAATCACTTTACGATCGAAAATATCACCAAGCAGATATATTACCTATATATAAATAATATATGCATTTCGCAGGAACATTACCATGGTTCCCACGTAAAATTCGAGAGCTGGATATCTTCGCAAATCTAATATTATCATACGGCTCGGAGTTGGATGCTGACCATCCAGGATTTACGGATGACAATTACCGCGCACGCAGAAAATACTTCGCTGACATCGCATTTAATTACAAATAGTAAACATTCAAAACCGAATATCGCTTATTTTATGAACGGATAAACATTGTAAACCTTATGCCATATAATTGCGGCACTTTCACAGCGGTCAACCATTGCCAATAGTGAATTACACTGAAGAGGAAAAACGAACGTGGGGCACAGTTTATAGAGAACTAGTGAAATTGTATCCAACGCACGCCTGCGATGAGTTCAATCACGTTTTCCCTTTACTGATTCAAAATTGTGGTTACAGAGAAAACAATATACCACAGCTCGAAGATATTTCGAATTTCCTAAAAGGTAGCGATTTAAACATACCTATCTTCATTCTCATCCTCAACAAACCAGATACTGACAATGCTATTGGTCCAATCCAGAAACGTACAGCTAAAGAGATCTTAAACGCCATCTTATCTCATATATAAAAGCCACTTGCCTGTACCGCTTATCACGTGACCAGTTTCACAGATATAGTTGGCTAATTGAATATTTGAGTCTAACTTAAAATTCATTTTTTTTCTTCGTAATATTATACTAATTCACGTGGTTAATTGATAATTCCGAATTATTTATGTAGATCTATGTAAATTATTGCTGTGCAGCAGCATGGGTGTTCTTCAGTTAAGAAACATGTAAAAGATAGAAGAGAAGCTATCAGATGTATATGTTTTGCTCATCTAAAGCTGCGCATATTTCATTGTGAAAATAGATATCTCCATAGCAATATACACACATTATCAAGCTACTACACATGCGCAGTAACAAATATCCTTATTTGAAACGTTTTATCAAGGTTCTATCTTTGACATGTTTTTGAGTGGGTATTAGAGATATCTTTAGCTGTATATCTCTCGTCCAATCACTTTAGCTCTAAAAATGGCTTAATTAGAATAAAAATAGCAACAAGGTTAAATTTGGTACACATGTCCACTTCATTGTTTTGAACAACAGACTAGAAATCCGGGTGCGTCTGCATATGGTGCAAGCATCATCCCCTTGGAGGTTAAAATGGTAGCAAATAGCAGCTGTTCATGTTTATCTCACCTAATTGTTTTCAGAGAAAAAATTGTTGAAACATAATTCAAAGAATAAAAAAATCTATAAAAAAGTATTAATTTTTCTTTGTCAGACACATGGTTTTTGTAGAAATAACAGTTGAAAATATGTACCTTTTTTTCCGTTTTAATTGGGATTTAAGACCGAACTAGATGGTGCTGCGAATGTGCTTTAAATTGGTGATCACGGAGATAAAAGCCACATTGCTCATCAATTGAAATGGTGATAACATGTACCTTAATTTGATTCGGGCTTTAATTATTACATACTGAAAATAATTCATTTTTTTTTTTCATAAATTTGAAGACAAAATAATGATATCTACATAAATCTTAGAAAAATTATTGCTATCATTGTACTACTAATACCATAATTTCAGCTTTGAATTTGCATACGATCAAATGCATTTTTGTTCATGATCCCCAATTCTCCATTTCAACAAATATCCACCAGATGTTAGTCACTTTGATCTCAAATCCCAACATAGTAATCACATATAACATAATACATTTATACTAATACAATACTGAGAACACGAGTTCATTTCTTCAATGGGCAACTGAAGTGAAATTCTTTCCCTGGCCAAATTCTAGCCCTACATTCTCAATCACTATAGACTAGGAGTACATACTATACTGTAAATCTTGTAAAAATGTAATGAAAAATCAGTTGGGGAGATGGTACTGAAATATGGTAAGGGAGAGAATTTCACTTTGGTGTCCATTAATAAACTTCGAATAAAATTGTGGGAACCACCATACCCTGTCTAATATAAAATACATTCGCCAGTTATAGTCGGCGGTGAGATGGCCGTGCGGTTAAGTTCACCGCTTTTAGCTGGCAAATATGTAGGTCCCAGGTTTGATTCCCCGAGCCGACAAAACCTACATCTAGTGACCCTTGATGTGTGCTGGACACGCACGCACCCTAGTGGTGCATGGTGGAACTCACAACTCTCCTTCATAACTTGAGTCGCCGATAGATGGCGCCCTATATAGTGGAAATAGAACCCGTATAGGTAGTATAAGCCTGTGTGTATAGGTATAAGAGGCGTTTCTGATTCAGCCCAATCTCCCACAGCATCTAATGTCGTTCAACTCGTGTTGAGTCTCTCTAGGGGGGGAGTGTGTGGGAACCACCATACCCTGTCTAATATAAAATACATTCGCCAGTTATAGTCGGCGGTGAGATGGCCGTGCGGTTAAGTTCACCGCTTTTAGCTGGCGAATATGTAGGTCCCAGGTTCGATTCCCCGAGCCGACAAAACCTACAAAAATTAATGAAAACTGAATTCATATACTGTATTAATTTAAATGCATTATATGCTGCATGGGAATACTATATATTAAATAGGTACTAATAGAAAAATATGTACTTTCAATTGTGATTTATGCAAAAACTATGCAACTGACAAAAAAATAATTAAATACAATTTTATGGATTTTTTAGTTTTCTTTAAATTTTATTTGAACAATTTTTCGCTTAAATGAAAATTAGGCAAGATAAACGTGAATAGCTGCTGGGCGCCACCATTTTAATCCCCTACGAGACGACATTCGCACCGAACGCGTCCAGACTTTTAGTATATTGTTTAGGACGAAGAAGTGGATATGTGTATCAAATTTCAGTTCGATACAAATTTTTTCCTCAATTTTTTCTTCATTTTACTGCATTATATCGCTCTTCTGCGTCTACAGACAGCTCTGGATTCACTCTCCGTCCGGTGGCCGGATTGCTTTCGTCTCGCGACTTTCTGGCTGGGCTAGCTTTCCGAGTTTTCCATTCGACCCAATACATCAGACATCCAAGCAAACCTTTGTACACACCAGAGCCAGACGTGTGTCACGAACTCTTAGGACACATTCCACTACTCGCAGATGCCGATTTTGCGGCATTTTCCCAACAGATAGGACTCGCATCACTTGGCGCTCCCGACGAGTACATTAAAAAACTAGCGACGGTAAGTATACGGGAATTATTCAAATCAACCTTAACTATAACTCAATGCAAAAAAAAAAAAAAAATTCGAATGTTACTAGTGCTATTGGTTCACCGTCGAGTTTGGATTATGCAGGCAAAATGGCAAAATAAAAGCGTACGGAGCTGGACTGCTCTCGTCTTACGGCGAACTCGAATACTGCCTCAGCGACACACCGGAAGTTAGACCTTTTGAGCCCAAAAAAACTGGAGAACAATCTTATCCAATTACCGAGTATCAACCGATATACTACGTTGCGGAGTCGTTCGAGGATGCTAAAAATAAAATACTGTAAGATATTTTCGTTCAAAAAGTTAAAACGTTTCATTAGTCCTACAGTAAAACTTTTTTTTTTTTCCATTTCTCAGAGAATACTCGCAAACCATTCCTCGCGATTTCACAGTTAAATATAATCCGTATACTCAGTCAGTAGATTTACTCACTTCGAAGTCTCAAGTCGATGGGTTAGTGAAGAACATCAACAATGACATAAAACTGCTGCAAGATACGTTGAGGAAATTCTAATCGAATTGGATCGAATTTCATTCGAAAGATGAAATACCACATCAACGTATACAACTTGAGTTCATTTTTTTTAAATTTACATTTTACACTAGTGCAGTTATAAAAGAAGTCGTATTACTTAAGTTACTGGTGTGAATAATTATATACGCGAACACCATACGATTACATTGTTCTAAAAATATTTCTAAAAAAATTATAGGAAATGAGAGGAGAAAAATTGCAAAACTAAAAATACACGCGGGTATTCGAAATTTGCTACCAGCGTGACGTCTTGACGGAAGTAAATTTTTCATGGCCAAAAAATAATTGTAGAAATTCCCTTATCCCTTACACAATATAAAATAAAACTAACTCATGATTCATGTTACGATCTACCTCTTTATTTAATACACAAGCAATAACATCGACGATATACTCGACTCGATTCTTCCGAAGTATCGATTTAATTCTGCATGGGGGAAAGGAGAAACAATTTACTTATTTTTTCGATGAATTTTTTGGAAGCTACCCAAAATCTTTTTGTTAATTCATACGGTTGAGTACCCATTTTCATCGAGTTTAACGGTTTTTTAAGACCAGAAGATTTTAAATTAATTATGAAACTAGTTCAGTAACATCAAACACACATGGAAGATGCTTGAAAATAGTTTAAATGTTAGGTATCAACTTAAAGAATAAATTAATATAAATTAAATTTATTTCGTGTATTTTATGAGTATTAATATTTGAGATTAATTCTTTTCTTTTTTTTTAACGGAACGAAAGAATTTTTAAAAACATATTTTCATTAAAATTACTGTCAAAATTTTGTAACTCAAATTTTTAGTTTTCGACTGTTCCTTTTGAGAATGAGGATAAACTATTACGAGTAAAAGTATGCATAGTACATTATTGCAGTTATGAAAAATGTTATGCCAGGTGGCTTTCTGAAAACTATTCGAAGAAAATTCCGCGAACAAAAATTAGACAGATGCTACAAATGATTCAAATCAATTTTGACTCTTGAGCACGAACACAATTCACATATTAATTAATTTAAACACAAAAGAAGATCCAATGCAATGAGGGGAAATTGCATTTATGAATGACGAGCGAGTTATGTGAAACACAAGTCTTTAAGACTAGACTGACAACAAAGAATCAAAATCACACATACCAATGGTACATTGTAACACTTTACGTTAGAAACAAAAAACAATTTGCTTTGTTATTGTCTCATTTATGGGGACATCACCAGGCGCAGCTAATAATAGGAATCTTAGGTTATTTTTTCCGTTCCTGATTAACCAACTCGAATGAATTATCGACAAACATTTGCAGAAAAGTAACAACCCATTCACATATAAATAAATGAAAATGAAACCCAAATAAATATTTTGACAAATAAATATCTTAACCCCTAAGGCAATGATGCGACTGATTACATAGTACCTTTTGTTTGATCGACTTAGTATTAAAACATCAAGAAAAATTCAGATTTCCACGTATTCCAATGTTTGATAATTTAGTACTGGATACCGAGCAGCCCTATCTCACTAATGTTAACGAAACGTATCATCATTCTAAAGCCGAACAATGGACATTGGTCAACTGCATATGCGCAATAGGTACTTTTTTCATCTGTTTTCAGTTTCATTGTCCTGTGAATTTAAAGCTATATAAATACGTTGCTAAGAATTCAGTAAAATCTAGTGAAACTCATGTTCATTTTACGGCTTTCAGTGAATATTGGTAGCGCGAATTTGTTTGTTTACCAGGGTAAAATGATCGAAGATTCCAATCACTCAAATAACTCACATTCTTCTAAAAAATAATACAGAAATCTGCAATTAACAAAAAACACAACTCCAGGTTCCACTTAAGTCAGCCAAGAAGATTCTCTCATAAACCGCGTTGTTGAAAGTAAATAAATTTTTGAAAATCATTAAGAATCTTAAGCGTTTGAAAAAACATTGAAACTTTGTAGAAATTTACACATCATAATACAAATAAATTAAAATTATGAACGAAATTTCAGATGATTTCCAAAAATCACAGATAATGAAAGAAATTAATACTAGTATAATACTAACAGCGCTGCATTTAGGTATGGGCACACACGCCTGTATAGAGGCGCACAAGGTAACGTACCGGCATACCAACAATTATATGAATCGTTCACTGCCGTTTTTAAAAAAAAAACTCGAAATGAATTTGATCAGTTTGAAGAAGAAGCTAAAGTCCTCCTTTCATTTCAAAATCCAGTATATGAGAAAGATCGTACTCGCAAAAAAAAAGAAGAAAATTACAGGCTGACGAGACTAGACATAATGAATCTGAACTGAATGGCAGAGATCATTTTAAAATTTCCATATTTCTTGTTTGTATTGATGCCTTGCTCTCCGAATTGAGAAATCAAAGATCAAACCACGGAGATTATTCAAAAAAATTTTCATTTTTAACAAAGAATTTCCAGAAAAGTTCGAAACTTCAGAATGAAATAACCTTGAATGAAATGCGAGAAAAAGCTGTTTTTCTAGAACGATGCTACCCCGAAGATTTAGATGAAAACATGGATAAAGAACTTTTCCATTTTATGTCACATATATCAGAGAAAAAATAAGAATTACAAGGCATTTCAATTTTGGAACTATACCAATGGTTTTCAGATATGAAACTCAGAAGTGTGTATCCTTATGTGGACGTGATTTTTAGACTGGCATGACGTACACCTGTAACAAATTGCTCTGCAGAAAGAAGTTTCTCTGCGCTGAAAATAATTAAAAATACCTTCGTTCTTCGGTTTGGCAGGATAGGCTGCAACATATCTCTATCCTGCACATCGAGTCTACAATATTAAAAAATATTGCATTGGACGATGTAATCAATAAATTTTGCGAAATCAAAGCAAGAAAACGCGATTATTCAAAATTTAAAATTGTAATCTAAGTTAGAATGTTGTTTTTTTTTTAATTTTTAATCAAACTTATAAGTTTAGGTTTGTATAAAAATAAACATTTTTTTAAAAATATACTACATGAAAATTTTTCATAACTTTTTTTTTTGGCGGGGAGGGGGCGCAGAAAATTGATTGCCCACAGGCGGCAAAATCCTAAATGCGCCTCTACACATAATATAAAAAACTTAATATTTTCATCACTTTAATTTATACGTCTAATTCACTTCAAAAACCACATAACGTCATTAAGGTAGTTACACACATAAACACAGCTGAGCGTAATCAATAGGTACATATTTAGGGCTGTGATTTCTACGAGGCGCTGAATGTAGGCCTTTTGATAAATCAAAAATATTACAAGTCCTTATTAATTCTAGTTTTGTATGGGAATTGGGATGTAAATTCATGTAACAATATAACTGTATACACAGTACACCTACCTTATTACTGTTTTAATTATTAATGAGAATGACTCTTTTTATTTATTAATTGGCTATTCACTTCTTTCGTCGTGATGTCAGATTCTCAGTCTTTTATGTCTTCTACATTCTGACTTCTTTTGTGTTTATGATGAATGATGATATTGGTATATGTTAAATAAATAATCATATTGTAGGAATGCGATGTATGGGGAAAATCATTTGACAACCGAAAAAATATTTTAAAGCACATTAAAAATGTTCAATGAAATTCGTTTGTAAGCTTAACATCAATCGATCATAATACATGATATTGATGTTGGCTTGGCCCTGCATCGACAGAAAGGTCGCGGACCTAGTGTGTGACCAAATTATTAGTGCATTGCACTCTAAACAAAAATACATTGTAGATGCCAAGTGGGAAAGTAAGTACATATGTATTACATACTCACTGATATAGTGTGTGTCACAATCCGTATAAGGTACCCCCTAGTCTCTGTACAATTGCCGCGGTATGCTAATGCAAATTGGTAAGGCATTAAACTGGCTGGCTATCAGTACTGACAAACAATTTGGTTGCTCATACATACAAACCACTATTGGTTCTATAAGCCCTGTATAGGTAAAGCTACCTACAATTGTATACAGCAGTCTTCAATTATTTAATTCTCTTTAATGAATAGTTGGCTTTTCATTGGATATGTCAAATCAAATAAGAGACTTTTAAGGAATAAAATAAAATCATAAACAATATTTTTGAGCCCTCAGAAGCCAAAATAATAAAAGAAGAATAAATTTTCTGAAATTTACTATGCAAGCCTTTTCATCAGTTGTTTACATTGTTTATTCACATAATTCACTCGTCCACAGCACTAAAGAGTTTTAACGTCAAAACCAAAATCTCCCATTAATTCGAACAAGGCGCTTAGTATCACAGATGAAGATGTGTTCAAAAATTTTAAATTTTACAAGTCCTTATCTGTTCTAATTTTGACAGAAAATGAGTACTGATACGGCAAGGCTCTGTATTGTTAACGAGATATACATACTCTATTATATTATATATTTAATTATAAGTTACCTCTACCGGAGTTTACCCTAGAAAAATTTCCAAAACTATCAGTAGACACTATTGATAGATTATGGAAACTGGGGGTTGATAATTTAACACAATCAAATAAATCTTGAGTAAAACTCATTCTTCATTCCAACATCGTTCTGCTTCATAAATTATCATGATTCAAGTTTACATTTAATTTCTCGATACCTTATCATCTAAATAATTCTCCTTAAAACTGGTTTCAAACATACAATAAATAACCAAAGTAGTCTGGTAATGGAGTAAGTGTTCTTCATTCAACTATTAAAACTAAACCGGAACATTTCTTATCAATGGTTTAATAAAAGTTATGCTGAATTCGATTCTTAAATCAAGGTGTATGTTCTCATTTTGTTCCATTACGAATAGCCTTTAACACTGGTATAAATTTTTTCAAAATTTCATTTTATTAAGCTCTTTTTTTTACGACAGTTTCTTTAGAAAATCTAATTACTACACTTGGTGCGGTATCTGACTCGAGGGTTGGGGGTGGGTAAGTTTTTTATTTCAAGACTTCTGGAAAATGTTGGCACAAATAACTCAGATTCGTATAAATACATATATAGATAGATAGATGTATAGATAGATAGATAGATAGATAGATAGATAGACAGATAGATAGATATAAATCAATTTCTTGTTCCTATGGTATAGGTCGCAATTTTTGTCCGATAATCACAAAATTTGGTACAAACATTTGTACTAAGCCAAAGACCAGACCTATTAATTTTGATGTGGATCAGCCTTACGGAACATCCTGTACCACTATTTTTGTTTTTATTTTGGCTATGAAATGCTCAATTTTGCACCAATAGCAACGAAATTCTGAATAAATATTTATTTCAATTCATTGTAGCACGCTGACAATTTCAGCGCGGATCAACTTGATAGTACTTCCGGTACCGCTATTTTAGTTTTTATATTGATCATAAACTGCGAAATTTTGAAACTATATGCACGAAATTTGAAAGAAATATTTATTATATTTTATTATAACATGCTATCAATTTCGCGCGGATCAACCTGATGGTACTTCGGGTAAAGCTTTTTTTTCCTATTTTTTTTTTCTAATTTGCATGAACTTTTCTTTTTACAAAAATTAACCATACGTTCATGTTTTCATTTTTTTTATTTCATAACTTTATTATATTTCTTCGGTTTTATTTAAAATTATATGATTATTTACGATACTTCATCATCATAATTGATTTTTCATTTCAATAAATAATGCTTTTAAATTTCACATTGTCTAATATTTTTTTAGCCGCTAACAAATTTTATACAATCATAACATACCATTAACGCATACACATAAACTTACAGGCAATTAATGTGACCATCAAAATTCATAATTCTTTTTCTTGAAAACCTAATTTTTCTAGCTAGGCTTGCTGCCCTATTTTTTTTTCCCCCAACAGAAAACATAGTATAATATAATACAGTATCTGGTGTTCACAGAGTCTTACCTATACCACTGCACCACCGAAACAAGAACTGATAGACTGATAAAACTTTTGATTTTGGAACATACTGCATCTATGATACTCAGCGGCTCGTTTATTTCGCATGCCATTTGATCGACGAAATTTATATTTGGCAGTGTAGTGGATTTATATCCTGGAAATTTTTTGCCTAATCGTGTCCTTCTCGTTCTCCATATTAAGAGTACGTTACAAGAAAGTAAATTTTGAAGTGGACTTGGAATCTTATTCTAATGGTCGCTTAAATTTCTAAACAGGATCAGTAGATTTACTCACTTCGAAATATTAAGTTTGAAAGATTAATGAAATAGATAAACAGCAACGGACAGCAGCAATTCGATGAATATTGGAAAAAATTTCATCAACAAGAATCCAAATTTGTTTTCACTGTAATAAAGTACGACAATGAATTAATAATTAACTAAAACCGAATACAATATTGTTACCATTCAACAGTATAAGGTAATATAAAAAATAATTTTATGATATTCTACCAGCTAAATAAGTTTCAAACATATTCGATACAATTTTGTAATTCTAAAAATAAAAAATTGAAAGGAGAAAAAATTTAAAAACTAAAAATACCGTAATATTCTACTTGTAAATTCGCCGTAACGCAATTTCTTAATAGGAGTAAAATTTTCATAGCAAAAACGATTTACAACTAACAAAATAAAAGTGCTAGTGCGTCAGCCTATGCTTACGACCAACCGCATCAATTACCATTATGATTCTTGAATTGATTTTTAATTCGAACTTAGAATTTATTGACCAGAAATTTATACATTTTTTCAAAACTACATCCACAATTATTTGGAATGTAAGAAAAGGTGGAGCAGACGCCGCATCGGCAAAGATGCCGCACTTTCACACAGTCATATTGGAAGAACCGTTGAGGGAAAATTGACATCACTGATATCTGCAGGATAGTCAACAGACATTCTGTTCGAGTTTTTGTGAAACGAAACCTTTGTCCATTCTTGCATTTTATTTTAAATTGAATTGTGTGTTTCATGAAAAGTTTAAAAATAATTGACTTGAATTTTGATGCTAGTTAATCTGGGAATGAATTGTCCTATTTCTTCCAATAATATATAAAATAATTAGCAAATCTTGTGTACATTGCGATAGTATTTAATTCCACTGATTTGACTGTCATTATTTAATTTAAAAAATTAGAAATAATAAAAAATTCAAATCGGCTAATATGGTCAACATACTTAGTGGCTAAGATGCTGAACTAATATTGAAATTACTCATTGTAGAATGATATTTAATTGACTAAATTTAATGAATAACTAAAATAAGTACCATCTTATATAATTTCCTTTTTATTTCTAGTTAAATTTTATTTATGTAGTTGTTCTTTAATTTAAATAGATTTTTTCCAAAAATTTCAATAATTTTGGATTTGATTTTTTTTTTGAAATACATACAAATTTCCATCAGCCATCTTAGCCACCACTATACGGCATCTTACATACCCCATTGGGTAAGATGCTCAAAATTAGGAGTTTTTTTATTATTAAATGGAAGCAATGGTGCATAAGGCTTTGAAGTACATGTATGCCAAATATGGTCTATTTTCAGCTCTCCTATCTAAATTTATATCAAGTATTCAAAAAGTGCGGCATCTTCACCTCCTTTACCTTACCAATATTATGTACTTTTTATCCATCATGTCATGTAACCTTTAGGATTTGAAAAGTTTCAAAAATCCTTCATACTTATGGTTAAAGTCTATAAACAATAATGGAAATTTTTGAAATATTTAAGAAATAGTATTCTGCTCTAACTATACTCTCACCCGTATTCTAGAACAATAATTAAGAACAAACTGGCTACTTAAGTAATATTTTTTTGTGACTCCCATTTGTAAGTATAGGATAAACCTAGTCAAACGAATACTTAGATCTTACTTAGTATTAAGAAACATTTTAGAATACGAGTGTCTGTTCCAAAAATGAAACTCAAAAATTATTAAAGGCGCAAATAGGTGGCCTCAAATTTTAAATTAAATTTGATAGACAAAATTAAAAATTTTAACAACAAACTTCCATTTTGCATCCAGTGTGAATCCATACCATTTTCTCCCCAAAATGTGGAGATGTCCACTTGCTCCGTGTATTGCAAATGGTGGTTTACATTTCTCTTTTGGAACAGAGTATAGTTAGAAAACAAGTGATTGTCGATGAATTGCGTAGGTGGCTCGTGCTGTAATTGCAACGAGTTGATTATCACAAGAAGCTAACTAGTTGAGTTTGAATTTTTTTTTAATGAATCCTCCAAAAAAATCTTATTATTTATTCCATAAAATAGGTAAACTTCACTTATAAACAGAATTTTAAACATAATTAAATAATTATAGAGAGGTGAACTAGGTTGTTTGTAGGCACACTATGTAAAACAGCTCTTTTTTATACTAACATTTCATTACTTGCATAAGTGTAAATAGTGCCCTGAAGAAATAAACAAAAAATAGTCAATTAAAAATTCCATTACTACAGTCTGTTCCAAAATAGAAGTTAAATTTCTTTTGAAAGCCCAAAGGAGTGATTTCAAATAAATGTTACCAAGTTAAATTAATATTGTTAGGCAAAATAAAAAATTATATACTAACTGGCATGCTTTGTTTCAAGTCTAGTGTGCTTTCTTACTTTTTCTTCCACCACAATTACCCACGATGCAAGCAGACTTGGGTATTGCTGGTAGTAAATTTTCTCTTTTGAAATGTACTATACACTTATTCTGTTCCAAATAAGAAGGTAATTTTTTTCAATGGTGAAAATAGAAATTAATAAAGATTACCGAAGTTAAATTAAATATTTTGAGGAAAAATAAAAATTATATAGGAACAGGCGTACTTAATTTTACATCCAGGAGCATATTCTGTACTTTATTTTGAAGATGCCTGGAGGATACCCAACCATCAATCTACCATTCTCTCATCACAGAGTGATCCGTGTGGAATCACTCTGAACCATTCCATAACCTTGGTTGGATGAAGTCCAGGCTCTTCCAAATCTACCTTCTTGAGACTGGTTGGATGAGAGTCAATCTGGGTGATGTTCTATTTGTTCACATTGATTCGTTAATATGGTTTTTTACCATTTTTTTATTTTGTTTGTGCGGTAGGGTTATCTAAGTGCTTTCTGAAACTAACCAAAGAAATTTCATTCTGATAACATTATTTCATCTCTGCCACAGGGAAACAAAAAGTTATCCAAGAATTTTTAGAATACACCACGGTGTGTATCCTAACTTTTTCCTCTCCCTTCTATTACCCATGATCCCCGCAAAATCAGTGTACTGCGAGTATAAAATTAGCTTGTTATTTAGAACAAACTATAGTCTGTTTAGAATAAAAGCGACACTACCTACAATACATAGAGAAGTACGAGGTACAGGGGAAAAAGAGAAAATGCTCTCACACTAGATAATGTGATGCAATATTAACGAATGAACTATCAAATGATTTCTGATTGGAGTATTTTATCCTAATCTTGTAAACTAGCCCAACTGGCGGCTTCTCATTCTGAATACACTATACTCAGTTCATGCTAAGAACTGCAAGACATAATAAGCCATATCCATACTTATCTGCTTGAAATACGATGTACTCTACAAAATGATGTTTATCATTGTATGGCAATGGGCATCGATACCCTTTCCTCTCTCCCCAACTATCAACAACATCTGTTGCGATTCTGACGTCAGCCACTTCTTAGCGTGAACATAGTATATTATAATTATAGTGAAGTAATGAAAATTATTCAATAATAACCTATCTTTGGTATATGAGTTGAGAAAAAAATTTTTAACCTGACCCTTCAGGTTTTAGCGATGGGTCCCCAGCCAAAAAACGACAGGAAAGAGCGACCCAAAAGTAGCGCGTATATAAGACCACACATTATAATAAAGACACTGATTGTATATCGCTACACGTCTTATCGGTATTATTCGTTCATGTTATTACTGGCATAGTCATCATAAGAGGAGGGAAATCGACGACGATTCTTTACTGTATTAAGGGTCAGGTATTTTACATTTTAGCCGTCAGGCTCAAAGTAATAACATCCCGGGGGGGTGGAGGTGGCGGAGTCCCCTCCCGAGGCGCGAAGCGCCGAGTTTTTTTATTTTAGAAACTATAATTGCACTTAAATTATTTCATAACAAGTTTTATTAAATTTTTCCAAATATTATCATTCTCGAATATAATAAATGATTAGTTTCTTACGACTTATAATAACAAACGCCAATCTTTAGGATAAAAAATCTGAATACTTTTACACTCTGAGATTTTTGATTCTCTTCAATAAGCATATCCCAAAAATAATGAATCATTAAATTTCTACGAATACGCAACTAAAATTAGTCTACTTTGTGAGTACTATTTCATCCCATGTTATCTATCATTGGAATAATTTCCATTACATCTAGTCCGGCTCATGCTGGAGTTTCAAAAATAATATCAGAAATATCTATAAGCTAATGAAAATTGATCTATCTCGATTCCGCATCGACACCAAGAATGATTTTTAAAAACGTATTTAAAAAACAAAAGTTGAAGAAAAGACAGAAAAGGTGCCACTCTCCAGCACTGAATAATAAAAATTCGAAATTTATGGCTGTAAAATATAAGTAAACGCAAATAAAATGTTCTTTCAAACTTAAAACACAAAGTCGAAAAATAATGAATGAACTTTTCGTTTGAAACAGGACTGAATTTTTCTAGTTCCTTGCGGATAACTGAACGGCGAATTTAAAAAGATCATAAATCGATGTCGTTAAGGAATGCAATCGAATGAAGGGAAACGATCATACTTGCAAGTTTTCCAATTTTAATTCGGAATAGGGACCGCACTTATTAATGTAAAAAATGAAAATGTTTAGAATTTTTACTCCTACACATAGGATATTATATTATTTTTTGATAAAAATGATTGTATGAATAGATTTAAGACAATAACTCACTTTATCAAACAAATTCGTCCATCAATAATTACATCCACAACAACGATCGGTAAAGAAGAGGAGTAATGCTTGATAAAGTTTCAGCTATATCTAGTATCTTCTCCAAGTTTGTAACCGAAAGTTTAAAGTTACTGAAGGCGAGAGTGACGAGAGGTCTCAACACTGAAAAAAAATGATTTTGAGTATTTGAATCAAATGATGAGTAAATTTCATGTCCCATTGACTCATTTTACCTACCTCTGTCTACCAACAACTTCAACTGAAAATTCGATAATCCTCATAAAAATCTGTCATTATTAGACTTAAAGAATTGAGATCAAATTAAATTAATAGATATCACAAAACTTCAAAAGATGCTTCATGCCATAAACTTAACCAAATTTTGGAATCAGAATCTACGTAGTTTATTTAGTAAGAGACGAGAGTTTGATCACTCATGTGATTGCTCGTTTGTGACGAACGAGAGTATCGCCAGTGTTTCCAGATGCTGAAAGTAGAATTGCCGTATACAAGTCTCCAAAGAGCCGTATTTTGCTCCAGAGAGCCGTATTTTTTGTTTTCCCCTGTAAAAGTGTAAAACTAACTAACTTATTGTTGTAACAAAAATCTCACCTCCTCTCCTTCTTCATCATCATCACGATCACATTATATATATATGTCATACGTACACTCTCACCACGAAGTGTTTTTCCCCCTACTACTTTCGATACGATATTGCTGTTGCTTCACCATTTCATATTTCACTTGTAATGTATTTGTCAGTCGCGAAATAAACCTCTCAAATGTAGAAAGTCTCAAGTTCTTTCGATCCTTGTTCTGTATGCCTCACATCATGGTAGCCATCGCTGCGGTAGAACTATGAGGAGAGACTCAGAAATTTAAATCGATGGAATAATTTTTTGAATTTATTTATTGTTGCGCGAAAATCTTTCTATGTTTTCTGTTAAATATTACACGAAATAATTACCGTGTTTTTTCGAGAAGTTTAAACTCGAAATTTAATTTAATTTTAATTTTTGAAAAATTCAAAATTAAATAAAACATTTGAAGCTGAAGTTCCCGACTTAATAATGGCCGATCCTGGAAGTCATCGAACGCTAAATCCAGGAAGGACCGCCAAAGAGATCGAGTGAACAGCCAAAGGAAACCTGCTCCCATCATCGAGGACTCATCGTAGATCCACACATCGAAGACCCAACTTTTTGGCCAACTCCAAACCAAATTCAGGCAGGTAGTACAGCGGTAGACAGTAGAGTGAAGAAAACTGGAATTATTCGTCGGCGCAACAGAAATAGTAAAGTAAAAATTTGTTGTTTTTTTTTTGTAAAGGTAATATTCGTTGGGGCTGGTTATTTTTCGTGTTTGTATAATTGTATTTTTGAACTGAATTTGAAAGAGAAAAATAGGAAATTGTAAAATTTTTATGCCCCCTATAATAAGTTTGTGTGAAGGAAAATTAGGAGAGTATAATATTGAAAAAGAGGAATTAAAGGAATTGATTAATAAGTTTAAAGGTGAAAAAGTTATAGATATAAAAATTGAAACTTATAATTTACCCTATGTTACGTATTTCACAGGAGAAATAATATTGGAATCTTTTGTAGTAGATATATCAGGAAGAATAGAAAATATTAGTAGCTTAAAATATATTAGAATTTCAGAATCTTCAGTAAATTATTTTTCGAGCAGAATTTATAGTTCTGATAAATCGAAAGAAAAATTTATGAACAGATTCTTTAATTAAATAAATTATATAAACTGGATAATCAAGGAAATAGTGAGGAAGAAAATTTAAGTGAAAGAATTGAAAAAGAGACAATTGAAAATAAAAAATACACATCAGTTATTAATAAAGAAAATAATCTATTAAGATTTCGTAAAACGAAAGAAAATATGGCATCCCCAAATGAAATTAAACCCATACAAGCACCTCTTGGAAAAGTTTTTAACGGGAAATACTACCTAGACTGGCGTAGAATGATTATCTCAGCCATCAGGGGAGCTGGATATTACGATATTTTTGGGGAACACGAATTTTTACAACCATATATCGATAATATAGATGATCTTAATTTTCGACCAGATAAGGATATGTTGAACTATTGCAAAATGCAAGATAATGCGAAAGCATTCATACTGGAAAGAGTGTCGAACGATATAACAAAACAAATAAGGGATTGCAATACAGCAATATTAATGTTAAAAAAATTGTATAATATTTACGGTACAAAAACTTCTGTCACAGCCAATATAGCGAAGGCAAAATGGATGGAGTTTAGATTTTAACCTGGTGGAAATATGAAGGGTTTCCTAAAAAAAAATGGGACGAATTAGTAACCAACGTAAGAGATAGCGGTAAAGAAGTTACAGAATCAGAGGAATTAGAGAATTTGCAATTAGCCTTATGCTATGAACAAGCAATTGCAAAAATTCAGTATGAAAATTTACCTTCAAACGAAAAAAATTTAGATAATTTTAAAAGAATATTAAGGGAAGACTCTGACCAGAAATTCAGGGATCAAACATTAAAAAAGCAAAATGGTAATAATAGCCAAATAAATAATAATTATAGAAATAATAATAATGGTTACAATAGGAATAATTAAAGGGGTATATATAATAATTATAAAGGTAGAAATAATTATAGAGGAAATGGCAATGGTCGTAATGGTTATACAAATGGTAATCGAAACAATTTTAATAATAATGGTAATGGTAATAATAATGAATCAAACCAGAACCAGAATAATAATTCAAATAATAATGGGAATAATGGTAATGGAAATTATAGAGGAAATAATTATAGAAGTAACTCGAATTATAGAGGCAATAACTATAGGGGCAATAACTATAGAGGTAATAGCAGAAATTATAATCAAAATAATCCAAAATGTTACAAATGTGGGCAATTTGGGCATATAGCACAAAACTGTAATAATAATAATCCACAAGTAAATAATAGTAGTGATAATTTTAATAATAATCAAGGGAATTATCCCCCTAAAACAAATGCAAATTCACAAAATACTAATAAAAAAGAGAATTCAGAACAGCAGGTGAAGATGTCTTGCATAGTCAAAAAATTCAACAAAAATAATAATGAATGGTTGTTGAACGAATTAATTAATAATAATAAACATAATAAGAATGAAAATTACGATATATTAAATCACAGAGCAATTTTGGATGGAGCTGCAGAAGTACATTTGACATCTGACTTGGATAAATTAGTCGATGTTAAAAAATTTGTGACTCCAGTCAAATTGCAATGTGCTGGAAAAAATACATTTTTATATGCTACTCACACGGGGAGAATGGTGATCAAAGTCGAAAATTTTAACAAAATTCAGTCATTGATAGAATTAAATGATGTTCATTGTGTACTGGATCTAAACCTAGATATTATTTCAGCCATAAAAATCACGAATACAGGTACGATCAATATCGATCAACAGAAGAATATTGCAAATATATATTTTATTGAAAATGCAGAAATAATAATGACTGCGAAAAAAGAAGATGGAATCTTTTACATATATTACAATGTTGAAAATAATAATAAAAAAATTAGTAATAATATAGATAATAATGAAAATAATATAATATGTGCATCCGTCACTCAAAATATAGACGATGAATGGGATGATTTTACTGTAGAATTGGAAATTCAAGAAGATGATACTAATAATGAATCACCTAAGGGGGGTGATGAAGAGGAAATAAGAGAATAGAATAATGAAATTGAGGAAACACCCCATAAATCACAAACAAATAATAATATTAATAAAAAATTAACAATACATAGGAGACTAGGACATTTAAATGCCAGATATCTGCAAAAGTTGAAAACTTTAGCGGTTGGCATTCCCGATAATATAAATTTTAGGGATGAGGATTTTGTGAATTGCCAAATATGTTGTGTTGCTAATAATTCGAGATTGGGTCATAATGGCGTTAGAACTAAGCCAACTCGAAAATTGGAAATAGCATCCTCAGATATTATGGGTCCGTTTACGCCCTCTGTGGCGAAACAAAAATATATTTTAACCTTTATAGATCACTTTTTGAAGTATACATTTGTCATGCCTATAGCTAACAAAAGCCATGTGACAAATGAATTTAAAAACATTATAGTGTCCATGAAAAATAAATTTCCAGAATACCCCATAGGGACTATTAGGTGTGATAATACCAAGGAATATACTGATATAAAAATAAAAAATTATTGTAATGAAGTTGGCATAACAATGGATTATGTGGTGCCATATTCTCCGGAGTTGAATGGTGTTGCCGAGAGGCAAAATCAAACGTTAATGAGGAGAGTACGGGCCATGTTAATTGATGCCAACCTTGACATAAAATATTGGTCTTATGCTGTAGTGACACCAGCCTACTTAATTAATAGATCACCTACAAAGGCGAATGAAGGATTTAAAACACCCTATGAATTATTTTATGGGATAAATCCAAATCTAAAAAATCTTAAAGTCTTTGGAGCATTAACTTACAGGCACATTCCTATGGAAGTCAGAAAGCAAAATGCCACAAAAGCCAAAGCAAAATCAAAAAACAAAATCGACCCGAAGTTAGCACATAGAGCAGAAAAAAGTAAGGAATATGGGCTTTACTAAAACAAAAAGTGATAGATGTTTTTATACTATAATTAATAATGATGAAAGAATATATTTTTTGACTTATGTGGATGATATATTAATTGCGTCGAATTTGCAATCATCCATTACAAAAATAAATGAGGAGCTACAAAAAGATTTTACGATCACTATAATAAATAACCCTAGATTTTTTGTGGGTTTGGAAATAACTAGAGACATCGAAAATAACACAATGATACTTTCACAATATAAACATATAGATAAAATGTTGAAAAAGTTTAAAATTTCAGAGCTAAAAAATACTAATACTTCTATGGAGACAGGTCTGAAAATAGATAAAATTGAAAACGGAATAGATGATACGGAATATAGGTCAATGATAGGTGGACTGCTGTATTTAGCCAGACTTACAAGACCGGATATATTGTTCCCAGTAAATTTTTTCTCTCGTTTTCAAAATAATTCCAATAACACTATGAAAAATTATGTTAAAAGAATTTTCAGATATATTAATACTACAAAAAATTATAATATAATATATAGATCAAAAGGGGATGGTATACAGGCCTATATCGATGCCTCATATGCACCCCAAGTTGATGAAAACAATATAGATATAAATAATTTAGGAAAGGGAAAATCCATAACTGGATTCATGTTATTTTCTTATGGAGACTTGGTGGAATGGAATTGCTGTAAGCAAACCATTCATGCATCATCAAGTACTGCAGCAGAAATAATTGCAGTCTTCGATACCCTTGATACCATAAAAGTAATACAATATATGAATTACGAAATATTAGGAGAAAAGTTGAGTGTAGATGTAATGGAAGATAATATTTCAACCCAAAAAATATGTTCAGGGGGTAGTCAGAAAAAATCGAGAGCCCTAATGATCAAATGCTATTCAATCTTAGAGGCATTTGAAGAAAAAATAATATTTTTTAGAACTGTAAGCTCTGAGAATCAGTTAGCGGACATTTTGACAAAATCATTAGATCGTTCGAAATTTGAAAATATAGTTGTCAAAATATTAAACGAAACGAACATCTATACATAATATAATATAAAAATTCGTTTATTTCAAACATATAATATGTTTCATAATTTTCTATTTCAAAATACAAGTCGTCCCAAGTCCAAAATATAGGTTGTAACATGAAAATAAGTGCTGAAAAAATAACCTTCAATTATTGCAAAATTAGTACTTAACAATATCATTTACTAGAAAATACTTGCAAGAGATAAATGCTCGACTTCTCGAAAATTGCAACAAAGAAAAAAGCAGGTAAATCGAGCAAGAAAAAACCCTACAATTCAAATAATAAAAACCCTATAAATTTCCAAAGAAGCGTGAGAGAAATACATGAAATATTCCCACACGATGTAATGAAAGGAAAACCTCGAACAATAAACACAATAAAGATTAAACCCATTACATGACCGCAATTATGATAAATCGAAATAAGGTTGCCTTATCGAAAACATTTTAAGCGCCAGTTCAAATACAATAGCAATACACGAAAGATAATAAGCGATGCAATGTATATTATTCTACAATCTTTTTCATGTCACACGTTTAAGATAAAATACGAAACGTAACGTTCTTTTGAATTCAGTGAACTCGTAATCGGAAATACCTTCGTATATTTCTTCTTTCTTTTTCTTTAATGTAATATGTATACGTGAATATTTTTTTTCTTTTTCGAATTCCTTTTCCAATTTTTTTCTAATCGAAAGATATAACGAATAAATAATATGTTACCTATAATAAATTAATATTTTTGCATGTTACCAATTTTGTATTTTTAATATTTTTTTTTTACATATTACATATATACCATATTTTTCATTTATATATATCATATTCTATGCATGTTACCATATTTATTTATTTTATTCAATTATTTTATTTATTCTCGAAGCACAGCACAGCAAAATTTTTTTAAACCCAAAGTTACCATAATAACATTTAAATAATACGATGTTAATATTTTATTTTTTTTATTACGCATATGTCATTTTGTACTTAATTTTTTTTTTTTTTTTTTTGAAACAATAATAATTTGTTTACTTTCAGCGTCGAACATGATGAAGAATACAAACGGTAAAATTTCAGGGGGGTGTTGTAACGGAAATCTCACCTCCTCTCCTTCTACATCATCATCACGATCACATTATATATATATATGTCATACGTACACTCTCACCACGAAGTGTTTTTCCCCCTACTACTTTCGATACGATATTGCTGTTGCTTCGCCATTTCATATTTCACTTGTAATGTATTTGTCAGACGCAAAATAAACCTCTCAAATGTAGAAAGTCTCAAGTTCTTTCGATCCTCATTCTGTACGCCTCACATCACTTATCAATGACCTCTTTTTTTTTTTTTGTTCTTTTCTATTAAATAATTTTTTTTTCAAAAATTCAGTATTATATCGATTATATCGATCTAAACTAGCCAATAAATTGATGCGAAATAAAAAATGATAATAGCATTCACGTCTTCACGATTAAATATTTTGATACTTACGCAAAAAATGAAATAAAATGATGAAAATTTGTTTGAAATTTTCGAAATAAATTTACAAAAATGGTGAAACTGGTAAAAGCTGTATTTTTAAAATGAAGCCGTACGTGGAAGCTTAACAGCAGTATATTTTAAGTACGGCTCAACCCCGGGCCGTACGGGCGTATTATACCTAAAATAGCCGTACGTTTACGGCCAAAGCCGTACATCTGGCAACACTGAGTATTGCGGAAGGAAGTTTTTCCAGCAGGTTTACATATTATGACGTCATGTTTGAAGTTCTATTGTTTGGTTGTGTTGTTCTACACTCCACCTACACTCGTTCATTTACCATTAGCGCCACTACTTTCGACAACGTAAACTGACACTTTCAGGTTGTGCGAACAAACACGACTTTTTTCGTTCGTTCACCCGAGAACGCTGAAACTCATTTCCCACTCAAACTGTAATCTTGTAATGGAGGGAGATCATTCATCTTCCTCAAACTTATAATTTGTATCTTCGATTATTGCATTAAAGTATCTCTAACTAACTTGTTCCTTTCCTTGGATTTCAACCTCACTTCATGGTAGGCAGAGCTGCGATTCCTGAATAGTTAGTACAGAGCGATACTTAATCTTTCAATTTAATTTTTTTGCTATAGTATCCAAAAGTTTAAGGAACTATAAGCTTTTACTTTCGTTAAAAGTTAATTTTTTCCGAAGTATATTTTAATTCAAGAGTTGTTAACTCAAGTGAATTTTTTTTCATTTAATTTTTCGAAAAGTTCATCGAAAATTATTCGACGTTTATTTGAATCACATTGGCGCCAAATTAATTTAACGCCATTTTGATCATCTTCCAAAAAATACTGGATCGTCTTTTTGTGGTAAGGTGAAATCAAAGGATTTTTGCCGTGGGATTGCAGATTACTTCGGACCTGGATCGTTTGTTACAGCAAGGTGAAACATAAAAAAAAAAAAAAGTTAAAAAAATCAGAGATTGCTGTTACTTTGAACACAATCATCGTGATTTCCAAACACCATCATCTATCAAAAATCTTCATCGAAATTTCGTCGGTTGAGTGCTACTGATTTAACTGTTTCGTATGCTGCCAAGATTGAAATTTTCTGAAGATGACCTGAGATTGATCCAAGTGCTGACTCACGGGAAAACGCCGATTACCCACGAACTCAACTGGGAGATATTCAACTGAATTCCGCAGATTACGGGTAATGTAATTTTAGATACTTTCAAATTATATATTTCATTTACTATTGCGGAAAACGATGGGATATATTCAGTGATTTTGTGGGATATTGAGCGAAATTAGGAATATAAATTTTTTCACTTTAAGAATTTTTTTTTCCCTTCAATTTCCAAAACGGTTAATTTCAAGAACCACCTTTAGTTCGGTAATAATCAATTGAAATTTCACAGGACGATTAAGCTTAAAAATTGTTGGGATATGATTCCCTCACTACCTCACGAACACATAATACCACATTGACTAACACTGTATGTAACATACTATTACACTTATTTGTTTTACATATGGCAACACTGATCGCCAACATAATATTCTTCCCGCCACTGCTTGACGGAGAATATTCTCCGTTTGTCAGTCGTTGTACTAACGTCGTCAATAAACATTTTCAAGATGGAAGTCCGTGCTTATCTTTTCTTTGCAAAGTGATCAGACCTCAACTCAATATGATAGCAGAGCTGCGGATCAAAGAAATAAGTGCGGTAATTGAAATGTGATTGTGATAATCGTGTAATTTATTAAAATTTGAAAGTTCGTGTTTCACGCAAAGTGAAAGGCTTAGTGCCGACTGATACCTCCATGCAAAGTGGTAAGAAAAGTTAAAGTTCATGAACAAAAAAGTTTGATTCAATGATTAAAGTAACAATCCTGAAAAAGTTAAATGTTTAATTAAAATAAATCAACAAATTAAAAGTGAAATAAAAGTGAAATTAATGAAAACAACGGTAAAATCTTGGGCGCCTGTGAAAACGTCAAAGTCCAAAGTCTGGAGAAAACAGATCAGATACGAGAGGATTTTATGGTTTGGTAGACCAGTGCACACCATCAAAAACGGTTGGCAATTGTTTATGCTGTGTTCCAGAGAGTGAAACAGTTGAAAAAGATCGAAAATTCAGAAGTCGCAGAGGAAAAAGCGTCGGAGTTTAGTGTCAATTGGGCAAGGTAGCAGTAGAAAAACATCGAAAAAATACGAAAACAGGACAAGAAGATTAAAGATAAGTAAAAAGTTTAAGTTAATTAATGAATAATTCGTGTGATTTTGCCTAAAATTAATCAGAAAAAATTAAAATTACAGTAAAATAAAGTTATATTTCAATATATTTCAGGTAAATTCTCAACCAAATCATAAGTAAAGTTGAAACTTGAAAGGTGATATCGATAGCCTTCAAACTTTATCTTGTTGGTTGAGAATTGAAAGAAAAAGGAAATCTTTGTTGGATGAGATTCATCGAGTCCAACAATAGAAAACCTACATTTTGAACATTGACATTAGTGACAGATTTTTTCCTGTTCACGAACAATAAAAGATCGATCCAATTGATGAAGACTGATAAATTATTTTTCTTTCCGCAATTATCTTTTTCATACTTGTTAAATAATTTTGCATTTGGTATTAATTTGAACTTTAACGTGTTTAATACAATCATCAGTATTATGAGACAAGACTTGAGAATTTGATCAATTTAATTTTGAACATTTTCAACTATAAAAACACAGTAATTTGATCGCTCAATAAGCAGTAACAACGGCGGAGAGATCACCTCATCGTCGGCAATACATATTTCGTAAGATTTAATTTAGAATATTGACTAATTATTGAATATCATAATATAATATATTTAATTTGCATTCCCTATCGAGCGGTTGAGACCGTGTTGTGCATTATTGTGTGGTTGAGACCGTGTTACCCCCTAGAAGTAAGTTCTAGTGTTTCTGAGGTAGGATCTAAAATATCCCATTTATTTAAAAAAAACCTTATATTTCCACCTGGTGTAAAGCAAAAGGCGGTCCATTTTGATTTTGCCATATTTGCAACTATTTTAGTTTTAGAACCATAAGTTATATCCAATTTTTCAAAAATTTGATCCACTGTTTTACATTCTCTAATTTGTTTCGATACATTATATGTCATTTGTTCCATGATAAATGCTTTTGCACATTCCTGTTTTTTAAAATATGCTTTAGCAGAGTTCGAAGATGTGTATTTCAAATTGTCCATATTTTCGATATAAATTTTTAGTTCAGGGTGTGGGCCAAAAACATTCCAATATCCCAAACCCCTTATTAAAGCTATAATCATACGTTTCCAGTCCAAGTAATATTGGCCATCAAATATTTTCGCACTTGGACCTTGTATCGGATGTATGGTTTCATTAGCTGGCATAACATAATGTACTTGAGGGTGTGTACTTCCAGAGCCTGATCCTCCTTGTGGGGATGGAGTAGTGGTTCTTTCACTTGCTGTATTCATGCTTGCTTGAGTACTTGGTAATGGGCTTAGTTCTGACAACTCAATTTTGAAATGAAATAATAAAATTTATTTTCAAAAGAATTAATTCCAAAAAAAATTTATTTTATTCTTTGAAAAAAAATATTTTATTTGTAATTAATAATTTTTTTTTTTTTTAATTTATTTAAATTATTAATTTTTATAATATTATTCGTATGTATATTGTATTTTAAAATATGAAAAGAGAGAAGAAAAGAAAAAAAATATTCCAACTGAGAATATATTTAAAAAAAGAACTTGAAGAAATCTTGTTTGATTTTGAATCTTTGTAAATGTATATAACAAAGGATCTATTGAAAAATGTTTTTGAAAGCTATCTATAATATTTATTGTAAAAAATTTTCAAGTTTGTGCATTAGTATTTTGAACAAAAGAATTTTGTGACATGAAAGTTCACAAATAAACCTGTCTGATATGACAAAGGATTTTTTCTTTTTGTGACAAGAACTTGTTAAATTATGAAGTTTGTTCAATTATGAAAGTATTTTTCCTATTAGTATTATATTATAAGTTTTAATTTTCATAATTTTACATATTTTTAAAGAGGATTTTCTCTCTCAAAATTTTCAAGAAAAATTCTGAAAGATTCTATCGAGTCCAAAGCTTGAATACTGAAAATATTTTTTGAGATTTCTACAAATTTTGCGACTTCGATACCTCTTTTATAATGAATTATTCCACTAATATTTACTGAGAAAGTTTCCAAAACTATTTCTCCTGGAAATGTTTTCCAGAATAGAAATTCAATTAAATTAATTCTTACGTCTGTTATATTTTCGTTTTCAAAAATATTTAATAATTTTTTATAATCTTTTTCTTTAATTTTTATTGTTCCTTCACAGTTTGATGTGCAATTAGCAATTTGTTTCCAAAACCTTATCATTCGTAACCTGCTTTATTCGAACTTATTTTTAAGCTTAATCGTCCAGTGAATTTTTCACTTGATTTTTACCGAACTAAAGGGGGTTCTTAAAATTAAGCGTTTTGGAAATTGAAGGTAAAAAAATTCTTTAAAAAAATTTTTATATTACTAATATCGCTCAATATCCCACAGAATCACTGAATATATCCCTTCGTTTTCCGCAATAGTAAATGAAATATATAATTTGAAAGTATCGAAAATTACATTACCCGTAATCTGCGGAATTCCGTTGAATATTTCCCAGTGGAGTTCGTGTGTAATTGGCATTTTCCCGTGCATCAGTACTCATATTAATCTCAAATCGTCCTCAAAAAATTTCAGCCTTGGTAGCATACAGATCGGTTGAATCAGCAACACTTGATTGATGAAATTTCAATGATGATATTTAGCGGATTATGGCGTTCAAAGATCACAATAATAGAGTTCGACGTAACAGCAATTTCTGATTTGAATTTGATTGTTGATTTACCTTACTGTAACAGATGATCCAGGTCTGAAGTAATCTGCAATCCCACGACGAAAATCCTTTTTTTGTTTCGCCTTACAGCAAAAAGACTATTCAGTATTTTTCGGAAGATGATTTAAATGGCTTTGAATTATTTTGGCACCAACGTAATTTAATTTAACTTCGAATAATTTTCGATGAACTTTTTGAAAATTAAACGATAAAAAAAATCCACTGAGTTAACAACTCATGAATTAAATTATGCTTCGTAAATAACTTTTGAACGAAAAAAAAGCCTATAGTTCCCTTAACTTTTGGATACTATAGCAAAAAAAATCAAAATGAAAGATTAAGTATCGCTCTGTACTAACTGTTCAGGAATCGCAGCTCTGCCTACCATGAAGTGAGGTTGAAATCCAAGGAAAGAAACAAGTTAGTTAGTGATGTGAGGCGTACAGAACGAGGATCGAAAGAACTTGAGACTTTCTACTTTAATGACATTTTATTAACGACTAAATTATGTTTCACAAATGAAATATGAAATGGCAAAGCAACAGTGTTATCGAATCAAAAGTAGTAGGGGAAGCACTTTGTGATGAGAGTGTACATATGACATATATATATGTGTTCATGATGATGATGAAGAAAGAGTGTAGGTGAGATTTCCGTTACAACACCCCCCTGAAATTTTACCGTTTGAGTTCTTCATCATGTTCAACACTGAAAGTAAAACAAATTATTATTTCTAAAAAAATATTTTAAGTACAAAAATGACATATGCATGATAAAAAAAATAAAAATATTGATATCGTATTATTCGAACATTATTGTGGTAACTTTGGTTCCTAAAATAATTTTGTTGTGCTGTGCTTCGAGAGTAAAAAAAATAATTGATTAAAATAAATAAATAAATAAATAAATAAATAAATAATGTGGTAACATACATGGAATATTCAATATTAATATATGATATAAAAATGTTAGTTTTCAAAAATTATTAAAGTACAAAAATTGGTAACATGCAAAAATATCAAAGTATTATGAGTAACGAATGATTCATTCATCGTATATTTCGAGTGGAAAGAAAAAAAAAATTAGAAAAAGAAAAAAAATTGACAAAGGTATTTCCAATTACGAGTTCGTTGAATTTGAAGGAATGTTACGTTTCATATCTTATCTAAATTGTATGACATGTAAAAGATTGTAGAATAATATACGTTGCATCGCTTATTATCTTTCGTGCATTGCTATTATATTTGAACTGGCGTCTAACATGTTTTATGATAAAGCAACCTTTTTTCGATTTATCATAATTGCGGTCATGTAATGGGTTTTAATCTTTATTATGTTCATTGTTAGTGGTTTTTCTTTCATCATATTGTGTGGGAATATTTCGTGTATTTCTGTTACGTTTGTTTGAAAATGTATAGGGTTTTTATTGTGCACATTGTAGGGTTTATTCTTGCTCCATTTTAATGCTGTTTTCTTTGTTGCAATTTTTGGAAATCGAGTATCTATCTCTTAAAGAATTTTCTAGTAAATTGGTTTTGTTAAGTATTATTTTTGCAATTATTGAAGGTTAATTTTTCAGCAATTATTTTCATATTACGACTTATATTTGGACTTGGGACGACTTGTACTTTGAAGTGAAAATTTCGAACATATTATTACTTTGAAATAAACGAATTATTATTATATTATGTGTATATGTTAGTGTCATTCAATATTTTGACAATTATATTCTCGAATTTTGAACGATCCAAAGATTTGGTCAAAATGTCAGCCAATTGATTCTCAGAGCTCACAGTTCTAAAAAATATTATTTTTTCTTCTAATGACTCTAATATCGAGTAGTATTTAATCATTAGGGCCCTTGATTTTTTCTGGCTACCTCCTGAACATATTTTTTGTGTCAAAATATTGTCCTCCATTACATCCACCATTAATTTGTCTCCAAAAATTTCATAGTTCATATGCTGTATTACTTTTATAGTATCAAGGGTGTCGAAAACTGCAATTATCTCTGCTGCAGTACTCGATGATGCGTGAATAGTTTGCTTAGAGCAATTCCACTCCACCAAGTCTCCATAAGCAAATAACATAAACCCAGTTATTGACTTTCCCTTTTTTAGATTATTTATATCTATGTTTGTTTCATCAACTTGGGGTGCATACGAGGCATCAACATAAGCTTGTATACCATCCCCTTCCGATTTACATATTATATTATAATTTTTTGTTGTATTAACATATTTAAAATTCTTTTTACGTAATTTTTTAGTGTATCATTGGAATTATTTTGAAAATGGGAGAAAAAATTTACTGGGAACAATATGTCCGGCCTTGTGAGTCTTGCCAAATATAATAGCCCTCCTATCATTGACCTGTATTCCGTATCGTCTCTTCCATTTTCTATTTTATCTATTTTTAAGCCCGTTTCCATGGGCGTATTAGTATTTTTTAATTCTGAAATTCCAAATTTCTTTAGCATTTTGTCTATATGTTTATATTGTGAGAGTATTATGGTATTATTTTCGATATTTCTTATTATTTCTAGACCTACAAAGAATCTTGGGTTATTAATTATGGTGATTGTGAAGTCCTTCTGCAATTCTTCATTTATTTTAGTAATGGATAATTGTGAGTTCGATGCAATTAATATGTCATCCACATATGTTAAAAAATAAATTTTTTCATTATTATTTATTATTGTATAAAGACACTTATCACTTTTAGTTCTAGCAAAGCCCATATCCCTTACTTTTGTGTCTAATAAGTCATACCACGATTTGCTGGATGTTTTCATTCCATAAATCGATTTTTTTAATTCAAGTACCTGATTGGTATTTATATTTATTCCCTCAGGTTTCCTTACAAAAATGGGTTTTATAATCGGTGAATTTAAATATGCGGTCTTTACGTCATATTGTACCATTATTAATTTTTCCTTATTAACTATAGATAATAATAATCTTATTGTTCCTATTGATGCTACCAGGCCATGGGTTTCGGCAATACCATTTTCGGTTCGATCTTTAAAACCTCTTGCCACAAGTCTCGCTTTTGGTTTCGGATTTCCAAACTCATCAAATTTTACTGTGAAAATCCATCTCGTATCTATAAGTTTTTGGCGATCGTAATCCACTATTTCCCACACTTTCAGGTCATCAAGAGAATTAAATTTGTCGTTTATGGCCTTAATCCAGTGTTCCCTAAAAGGGTTTGTATTTATTTCAGAAAATGTTTTCGGAATATTATCCTCTATATATATTTTATTGTATTTTATATTAATATTCATAATAATTGGGTTAATTCCCAAATCGTATTCATAATCCGCTGATTTTATTGTCAGGGGTTTATTATTTATTAATAAGGATTTTATGTTTTGTGTTTCGTCCATTTTCACATCACATGAAATGTAGGATTTTGTATTATAAGGGTCTTTAAGACAGTATCCTGTATTTGTATAGCCCATCATTATATTTTTTTCGGCCCTGTGTGCTAATTTTGGGTCAATTTTATTTTTTAATTTTGCTTTTGCTTTCGTAGCATTCTGTTTTCTAACTTCCATAGGTATATGTCTATAAGTTAATGCTCCGAAAACTTTAAAATTTTTTAAATTCGGTTTTATTCCATAGAATAATTCATAGGGGGTTTTATATCCTTCATTTGCTTTTGTGGGGGATCTATTAATTAAATAAGCTGATGTAACCACAGCATAGGACCAATATTTTATATCCAGATTGGCATCAATCAACATGGCTCGTACTCTCCTCATTAAAGTTTGATTTTGCCTTTTGGCAATACCGTTTAATTCTGGGGAATACGGCACCACATAATCCATTGTTATGCCAACCTCATTATAATAATTTATTATTTTGGCATCAGTATATTCTTTTGCATTATCGCATCTTATAGTGCCTATAGGATATTCAGGGAATTTATTTCTCATGGATACTATAATGTTTTTGAATTCATTTGTCACTTGGCTTTTATTAGCAATAGGCATGACAAAAGTGTACTTCGAAAAATGATCTATAAATGTTAAAATATATTTTTGATTTGCCACAGAGGGTGTAATCGATTCCCATTTCTATAACCATTATAACCATTACCATTTCCCCTATAGTTATTCCTACCTCTATAATTATTATTTCTTCCTCTATAATTATATCTATTACTATTTCCATTATTTCTATAATTATTGTTCGATTGATTATTATTATTATTCTGCTTTTTTAAGGTCTGATCCCTACATTTTTGGTCAGAGTCCTCTCTCAATATTCTTTTAAAGTTATATATATTTTTTTCTTTTGGGGGTAAATTTTCAAATTGCATTTTTGCAATTGCCTGCTCGTAGCATAAAGCTAATTGCAAATTCTCTAATTCCTCTATTTCAGTAACTTCTTTACCACTATCTCTTACGTCAGTTACTAACTCATCCCATTTTTTCAAAAAACCTTTCATGTTTCCACCAGGTTGAAATCTAAACTCCATCCACTTTGCTTTTGCCATATTGGCTGTCACCGAAGTTTTAGTGCCATAAATATTATCTAATTTTTTCAACATTAAAATTGCTGTATTACAGTCCCTTATTTGTTTGGTAATTTCATTTGATACTCTTTCTAATACAAATGCTTTAGCATTGTCTTGCATTTTACAATAACTCACCATATATTTATCAGGTCGGAAATTTAGATCATCTATATGATTAATATACGATTGTAAAAATTCATGCTCCCCAAAAATATCATAATATCCAGCTCCCCTAATGGCTGAAATAATCATCCTGCGCCAGTCTAAGTAATATTTGCCATTAAACACCTTTCCCAATGGCGCTTGTATAGGTTTAATTTTGTTTGGGGATGCCATATTTTTTTCGATTTTTTGAAAACCTAACACACTATTTTCACTATTAAGTATGACTATATATTTTTTATTTTCTATTGATTCTTTTTCAATTTCCTTTATTAAATTTTCTTCTATTTTATTTGTTTTTTCTATTTCCTTTTTACTATTCCCTTTTATATTCGTTTCGTTACTATCCAGTTTTTATTACTTAATTAATTAAAGAATCTGTTCATAAATTTCTCTTTCGATTTATCAGAACTATAAATTCTGCTCGAAAAATAATTTACAGAAGATTCCAAAATTTTTAATATATTTCAAACTGCTAATATCTTCAATTCTTCCTGATATGTCTATTACAAACGATTCTAATATTATCTCGCCTGTGAAGTATTTAACGTAGGGTAAATTATAAGTTTCTATCTTTATATCAACAATTTTTTCACCTTCAAACTTTTTTATTATTTCCTTTAAATCTTCTTTTTCAATATTATACTCTCCAATTTTTCCTTCAAACAAATTTATTGTAGGGGACATAAATAATTATTAAAAAATTTTACTCTTCTCGCCTCAGTTCAAACACAATAATTGCATAAACACGAAAAATAATTAACTTCAACAAATATTACCTTTACAAAAAAAATTTACCTTACAATTTCTCTTGTGCCGATGAATGATTTATGTTTTCGATGCTTCGCTGGCTACCGCTGTACTTCCTGCTTGAATTTTGTTCTCTGTTGGCCAAAAAATTTTGGGTCTTTGATTTGTGGATCTACGATGAGTCCTCAATGACGGGAGCAGGTTTCCTTTGGCTGTTCACACGATCTCTTTGGCGGTCCTTTCTGGATTTAGCGTTCGATGACTTCCAGGATTGGCTGTTATTAAGTCTGGAACTTCAGCTTCTAATTTTCGATTTAATTTTGAATTTTTCAAAATTGAAAATAAATTAAAATTCGAGTTTAAACTTCTCGAAAAACACGGTAAATACTTCGTGTATTACTCAACAGAAAACATAAAAAATTTTCGCACAACAGTAAATTAATTCAAAAAATTATTATTTCATCAATTTAAATTTCTAAGTCTCTCCTCAAAGTTCTACCACAGCGATGGCTACCATGATGTGAGGCGTACAGAACGAGGATCGAAAGAACTTGAGACTTTCTACTTTAATGACATTTTATTAGCGACTAAATTATGTTTCACAAATGAAATATGAAATGGCGAAGCAACAGCGTTATCGAATCGAAAGTAGTAGGGGAAGCACTTCGTGATGAGAATGTACATATGACATATATATATATAATGTGTTCGTGATGATGATGAAGAAAGAGAGAAGGTGGAATTTCCGTTACAACAGTTAGAGATACTGTAATGCAATGATTTAAAGTACAAATTACAAGTTTGAGGAAGATGAACAATCTCCCTCCATTACGAGATTAAATTTTGAGTGGGAAATGAGTTTCAGAGTTCTCGGGTGAACGAATGAAAAAAGTCGTGTTTGTTCACACAACCTGAATAGTGTTAGTTTACGTTATTGAAAGTAGTTGCGCTAAAGGTTAGTAAGTGAGTGTAGGTAGAGTGTAGAATAACACATTTTACATCTTCAGATATTTTTGCTAGCAAATGTGTTATCATTATCAGACTATCACTAATTAATCACTTTATTCATTTGTGTTGTTGAATCTTGAATGATTATTTTACTTATGTTGCTCCCTTTCATTACTAACATTACAAAGTTGAAATTTACCATCAGGAATTATTCATCTCTAAATCAGTTGTTGTAGTTTCATTAATATTTCCTAAACTCAAGATTTGTATTTTGTGGTTGTTGGATTTTCTGTAAGTGCTCTAATTTTTTTAACGATCTTGCACAGAATTGCTATCATCGATTATTTGTGTACCTTTTACTGTTGTATTTTTTTAGGGATATTCAATTAATGCTGAATGAACATATTATTCCCAAGTTGATTCTTCGCATGACTTTTTTATAAACAGCTGTGTTATGAACGGATTAACGCTCAGCGAAGTTATAAGCTTATTCTGCTGTCCTCCATGTCCAGCTCAGATCGCCTCCAAATTAGCTTTTCTACCACCTGATCCCACCTACAAATTCGTGAAGCAGCCATCAAATGACACATCTTCGAAATTTCAAATAGAATTTTTAGATAAAGCTGAATGGCAGTATAGCGATCGTGAGAAGGAAAACATCGAAGGCTTTTACTCACGAATGTCCCGAGGAAATCGCATCGGTTGTATATTTGTGAAGTGCAGTGCCAATGCCAGATTCACGATTTTGTTTTCGCATGGAAATGCTGTCGATTTGGGACAAATGAGTAGTTTCTATTTGGGTTTGGGTACACGAATAAATTGTAATATTTTTAGCTACGATTATTCTGGTTACGGAATCAGCAGTGGTAGACCGTCAGAGAAGAATTTGTACGCAGATATTGATGCTGCATGGCATGCCCTCAGAACGCGGTATGGTATCAGTCCTGAGAATGTAATTCTGTACGGGCAAAGTATTGGCACTGTACCGACTATCGATTTGGCGTCTAGGTACGAAGTTGGAGCTGTAATCTTGCACTCTCCTCTAACATCTGGAATGCGAGTGGCGTTTCCTAAGACCAAGAGAACGTGGTTTTTCGATTCATTTCCTAGGTAACCCATATTCTACGTCTAAATTTTTAAGACGGGTGCCTCAAAATTGGGTCAAAAAATATAAATTTAAACGATTTATTATACGTCTTTTCGTTGACTTGGGTTTCAGAATTGGGCTTCATTTAACCTAAGAAGAACGTTCTGTTCATAATTCATATGAGATTGAACTAAAATCAAAGTAATTCAGAACTGATTCTTGCATTTTATTTTTGCTCATAATTTGGCTTTGTTTCGTATTCGCTAATTTAAGCTTAGTATCTTACGTTGTGTCCATTTTTTAGATTTCAGATGCCTTCAAAAACTGTTGTTAGGTCTATACCGTGTACTTCATGTATCTTACGTGTACAAAAAATGTGCCTCAGTTTCATCTCTTTTTTTACCTTTCGATATGGGAAACCTGTGTTGTTCATTAGTCAAATAACATACACACTCTATTATTAAGAATTAACCTTAATGTTGAAAAGTTATGAGAATCCAGGGTCGGCCTCAAAAAGGGATTTTTGAGTTTCAACCCCCATGATCCAAAAAGAAAAAAGAAAAAAGCAAAATTAGTACCAAGTAATCTCACGTATTATTTTTATTATGAATAATGCAACTGTACCAGGTCTGCCACTGTAATTCAACTATCATTGCATTTATTTTCAGAAAAACCCTGTCGTTTACTATTTTAAAAAATGTATAAAACTTTTAATTTCAAATTAATTTGTTCAATTTTAATTTTCAAACTTTTTTAAACAATTTGTATTCATACGAGGGGGTCCATATCTGAGAAAGAAATCTTTTAAAAAATCCCAAGGTGAGACTTTCAGGGAACTCATAAAATAAAATAAAAATTTGAATTTACACTTAAACAGGAAAAAACAAAAAACCCCCTTGAGAAAATTCTGCGGCCGGCCCTGAATGAGAACAAAACTGAGATTGAATCATTACGATTATTCGTAAAATGAATGCCTTTTTTTCTTCTCTTCATTTACCTATACAAACTCCGAAGTACTCTTTTTCGTTATTCTTGAAGTGTTACAAATTTATTGAATTATGGCGATGGTCCATTAAAATAGCATACTGAAAGTCTGCCGTTCAGCATCTTCCCTAATTATAGCCGGTTACGAGAAGAAAAAACGTATTTTAGAAAGATCAAATTAAACTTGAATTAGACCGCACCAATATAAAGCCGTATTGTGCCAAAACCTCACAAACGTGATTATGTAATGAGCTTTGAATGAATAACTTTGAAAGAAAAGTTAGTCCTTCGCTTGGCAGTCAATTCGGAATGAATTGAAAAAATGATGTTTTTTTCCAAAATTTACTTGTAAAATTTTTTTTTTCGAATCAATTATCTCAAGTCTTGTTCGGCTGTGTTATGATAGGCTTAGGAAATTATTTCCGTAATCTGAGTAAGTGTTGGTAATAAGATATTTAATTTTCTTCGTAGCATTGAAAAAGTTCCGAAAATAACATCTCCGGTGTTGGTGATACATGGAACTGAGGATGAAGTTATTGATGTGTCGCATGGTGTTGCCATATACGAGAGATGTCCTAGACCTGTGGAACCACTGTTCATCGAGGTAATTCTCGTTGTCTTTTTGTTTGCGAACGTTATATCTAATGAAGTAACTGCGAATCTTGTAGATCTACTCATTCCATTTACTTTTTCGTGTTGTATTTCAAAAATTTCAAATATATTTTGTTAGCGGCCGAAGTATATTCATTCTCCACTTGTGATGGGCACATCTGGTTCAGTCGTTAATTTTACGTAGCTTTTCTGATTCATGGCTTCATTCATTAAACCTTCGTTATTATTGCTCATCTTCTCAACGAATGTTTCATTCACCTGTATTATAATCTCATTACTGATTTACGGGAAATCAGTTGCTGTCATTAGATATGATCTCAATACGCTGATGAATATTGTAAGTAAACCAAAAATGAATACCGAGTACTAATCGCGATACGTTTTTCTTTTCATTCATGTCACAGGGTGCCGGCCATAACGACGTTGAATTGTACAGTCAGTATTTAGAGAGACTAAAAAAATTCGTGTCCGTCGAACTTCAAAACTGACCATTACAGATTTCGTCTGCTGAAAACAGCAATAACTGCTCATCCGGTAATGGTTCAGTGAACGAAAAATTACTATAAATTTGTAAATATTTTGTACTTGAATTTTTTTTTTACTATATTTGTAGCTGATTTTCCATTTTCGTTTTAAATTAACAAGATTTTTTGTGTATTAGCAAATATCAAAACCCTAAAGCATTGTGTATAGTTACGTATTTTATTATCGCTGGTCGCTGTTTTTCTTCTGGTTTTTTTGACTAAAGAAACTGCCATTAATGTGTATATTCTCTTGCATTTAAAATTACCAAGTATAAGCATTTGTATCAAAACATCGGGAAGTTTGTTTTTGAAATTTTCTTTCCCCTTTTATTTTATTTACTACTCTGTGAGTTATATGTTATTACTCATATTTTAACGGCGATTGATACTTTCATTCATTTTCTCATAAATTTCTCCTATTGTAAACGAACGCAATGCTCAACTGTCTTCGAAATACTTACTTCTACTTCTTTTTTATATCTATGTATACTTCCTTTTTACTTAATGTTTTTATTTAAATGGAACCGACCTACGATTGTAATATTTCATCAAGGGTTATTAGCGTTTTCGTTCGCGAATCGCATTGATCATTAGCGACGGCTGTGCCCTTGTTTTTCTTTAAACGACAATGTGCCCGTTTTTGGCGACTACTTATTTTCTCATTGTTTCACTTACAAATTCATTTCCTTTTAGTGCGAAGCTGGATCTATTTTTTGAGTGCTTCGCGTGCTGCCGTATAAAGGAACTTGGCAGCGGCCATCTCAGATTTTTCAAGAGGAAGCATGAAGGTGTTTCTAGATCATTTCCATTCCACCTGCTTGTTTAATATTTTTTCATTGATGGATTTTTTTTTGTCTTTCTTTTCCTTGCCAACAAATTCAAAAATAACGTTTTGAAAGAGTTCTTAAAATTTTTAATTTTTAATTTTCGTATTCACGTCAGATTTCTGACATTTTTTTGACTGAATAGCTGATCCATCCCCCAAAATTTTATTACTCGCCAACAATTTTTCAATAAGTTAAATTATTCAATAAAAGCTTATAAAAAAATGTTTCATGTTTCATTTTGGAAGTTCTTGAACGGTTGTTCATTTTTTGACTTGATTGTTTTGGAGACACAATAAGCAGCGGATATGTTTATCCTTAATAATTGTGTTAGTTTTTTTTAAATTCTTAGCATCTTTTATTTATTTATTTATTTGTTTTACTGTTATTGCCTCAATACAATAGTGTAACCAAACTGACCTAAAATTTGTGTCACTGTAATTGATTTTTTTATGTTTTCTCCAGCCTAGCGCTAAGTTGTTATTCTGCGTTGTCAAATTCTTCATTGTAATTTCTATCAATTTTTAGAGGAGTTTTTGAAACAACGATAATCTAAATTTGTTTTTACGAAGTCATTACTCCACATAGGGGAGTAAAAATTCAATTTTTTTTTATTTAGTAAATTTATTACGACATTAAAATTTATTTATACTTACTTATTTCAGTTGTTGTTCTTTTTTGTTGTAACTTATTTCAACGATGTCTATCTAATTCTATACCACTGAATTAACAAATATTCAGATTGTATGGTATATTTTTTCTTTAATTACAATAGATATTGTGGTGATGGGTAGTCGATGATAAATGAGTGTGTACTACACACTCGTCACCACCTAGTGGGTCAGTGGATTATATCCACAAACTACCTTTTTACGCTCATGGGTATGTATTTCGTCTATATAGCTAAATTGTCTACTGAGCTCGCCTCACACGCACCAACACAGTAGAACACGCATTCGCCTTCATTGGTATTTGTGCGGTGCTGTGTATATGTCTATACGCACACCCACAGATATATATGAGGATAATTTTGCAAAATTGTTGCAGGGATGTTTGCTTCCTGTTTGTTTTATAATAGATTTTCCAAGTTCATAGGCTCAGTTGGGCAACTTTAAAAATGCGTAGGTATTTATAGTTCATTACATTTCAAAAATTATTTTTCTGATGATGAGGACTATTGTTTTTATTAATATGTTGATCACGGAATTCAAAATGTAACTTGAGACCATTTTTAACCAAAATAAAATGAAATAATATTTTCCTTGAAAAAAGCAAAACGTAGGTCTAGGGACTTGAATTATTGAAGTCAACGCTCTTTTCCTTACCATGTAGTCTTAATATATGTCAATTCCATCAAATTTTATGACAAATTTTTTAACTGTTGATTGTGATTTCTAAATTGATAATTATATTTATTCATTCATTTAATTAAATTATTTGAAAAAAAAAATTCTGATTACTGCCCATGGGCCCAAATGAGGGGCAAGGAAATTCCAATTTAGTGCATAGAAATAGGGACATTAGCTTTGAAAGTGGTGCTGTTTTTCATTGCAGTGTTTAGAGGAGATATGTCCTCTATTATATTTAATACTCTGTGGTCTCAACCTGTACTTTGATTATAGTTCTCTAATTTTGTAAGCTGAGCAAGTGAAAAAATTTTTTCAATAAATTTTCCATGAAAATCTACTTATTTTTATCTTTTTTTTAAAGAATGCCAGGCCCCTAAAAATCCTTCCTCCCCCCCCATTATGTCTGTCTGTGATAAATTATGAGCATAGGTATAGGTAAATGTTACCGGCAAATATGGGAAACCTCACATTTCATGAAATTTCTGAAAATTGAAAGCCCAAAGAGGTACTTAACTCTGGTTTATATGTCCATGACATTTTAACCTCTATTTTCTATTACCAATGTAAAATTATTACTCTATGAATTTGAAATATATTTCATTTTATTTTGTAAAACTATCAAAGTGATCCCAATGATGATAATTGCTTCCCATTTTGTACAAAATCTGGATATAAAATTGAAATTCTTAGTAATCTACTCCCAACTATAAAACCTATTATCATTAAAACATTCCTCTCGTAATTACTCCCTAAGATTGTGAAGAGGGCCTTTGTGAAACGTAGAAATAAGCCAATACAATTACGATTCAGCTCACCAAGTAAGTGTAATGGGGCTATCGATTTTTACATCCACTTTTCAGAACTTCAAATGTTTGGTAGTTTTTGAAAAAAATTGCTTAAAATTGGAAAATAAGTTAGGCTAAAAACGAGTTTTTAAAAAATACGCTTTTATTTTATATAATTTAAAATTAGCTTTGTTTGTTTAGAACGGATTTCGCGGAGCAGTTCTGTAAATATAAAAACGTAACACTTTAACTGCCTTAATATTTACAGAATAACACCAAATCATAGCTAATAACAACAAAATTGATAAAAGCGATTCCAGTGGTCTGGTACCAAATTTTGTCATATTTCAATGCATTAATAACTACAATAAAAGCGTATAAATAATAAAAAAATCACGAGTTATGGATAGATCTGTCAGGGAGGGCCAGTGGATCCAAAAACAGATATTTTATGCTTTTCCACCTAGTATACAGAAACCTATTACCACTGTTAAAGACGCAACCTTTTTTCTTGGCTAAAGAAGAGGGTCTGGACCTCCACAACCCACATTTTCTATGCACTTTTGTAAGGGGGGCGAGAATAATTTGGTCTGCAGCGACACTGGTCCTCAATACGGCGCTGCGGAATTAAGTTATAGCTATTTAAATTTTTCCATTTGAATATAAATCAAGTGTCTACACATAACGCTTTTACCATTCAAAGCTCACTTCATTGGTATTTGTAAATTTTGTTACGAATTTGCTCACTAATCAGAAATAAACAATTAGTTAATTTGATCTTTTCAATTTTAGATGTTTCAGTCGGTTCAAAACATGATTTGATCGGACCTATTTCATTATTTCAGCTCACAGCGTCATCACCCTAGCAATAATGTTGTATGGAGCATTATTAGTGAGTACCCACAGAGAAATCAGTTTTAAAATGGAAAATGGTTTCTTTGAAACCATACGCGACGATTTTTCTGGACTATACGTATAATATCTACGTTTATCTTTTGTAGAACATCAACAATTTACAAGTCAGTTTAAAGCACTTATTTGTCTTACTTAATTACACCGGCCAAGTGTACACCTATGTATGTATTGCTACACAGGTGAACGTATACAGGGTGATGCACAACAACACGCACCATTCAATAACTCCATTTGGTGCGTGATGTTTTGCATCAACTTGAAAATTATGCCACTGTCAATGAATATTGATGCACCATAAGAAATATCATGTTAAACAAAAAAATTAAATATATTTAGTACAATTACATACAAATTGATAGTAATTCCCTCTGAGTAAATATGAAAATACGTATTATTGATGAGAGTAAAAAATCACAAATTCAACTTTTTGAAAATGACAGGAACTTGGACGCCCTCAAAAGTTTCATATCCTAGTTGGTAGTTTTGCCTCTAGTATTTCTCCGTACCATTGCGAATCAAATGCTGCTGTTGGATCAATATAGAGGCAAATTATAAAATGGACAACGTAAAACAGTTAATAATTGAAAGTTAATTAATGTATAAACAAGTGCGAAGTGGAAAAGCTGTGTACAACATATTAGGTATTATTATGATTATAATATTGTTAGTTATAAAGCTCAAATAAAATTTTTAAGGATTGGATAGATGGATTATTGAATGTTGATAAGGCTGTTGAAACACTCGTGATTGATTTAAAGGCCAACTCCGATTCTGATTAGTAAAATATAATGTATCCTCTGCCCCCCCCCCATTATGAAGTAGTTTATCAGTCGATAATTCGCAGTGCCTATTTCGAATTTTATGTTACAAAAATAAAGAACTTACAATGCTCGTGGATGGTGCGTCAATACTCATTGACGGTGGCATAATTTTCGCATTGATGCAAAAAATTAAGCACTAAATGGAGTTTTTGAATGGTGCGTGATGTTGTGCATCACCCCCTATACAACCTGGTAATATGCAGAAAATATTTCTTTTCCAGATGATTTTCGCAGTATTTTGTATCATTCTCCTGATCAACATGAATTGAATTCAGTTTTCTACATAAGATTTCACATTGTCGAGCGATATTATAGTGGCAACAAACTAAATAAAAATTATAATGAACTAAGTATATAAATATAGACTCGAATGATTAATTCCCGTCTATAGAAATCCATTGAATTTGATCGAAAAATGTGTAGAGGAGGGCAATCAGTTTTGGAGAAATGAACATTTTAATATTTTTTAGATGAATTAGACGAGAAGTTTTTCAATTAAAATTATAAAATTTGGCAAACCGCTTTGTGATGATGAGCAGATTTTTCAACACTTTTAATTGGACGTAGCATCGTGTACAAGCTTGATATAAATTTTTTTCTTAAGCATTATGAATGGGAGGAATAACCACACGAAGAATAATAGTGGAGGGAGTTTGAAATGGAATTTTTTGTTTTAAAAGGTTTTATGACTAGAATACGTTAGGAGTGTGCTTTTCAATAAGTTATGAAAATGGTTGTTCAATAGTGTCGAATGGATTGATGTAAACTGAGTTTCTGCGACATTTGCAGTTTTTTCGGCTCGAGGTGATGCTGAAATAGGGGTGTGCTCATATATGCATTGCAAAGAGAAAAATAATCCTTTTAAAATTTCTTCAGCAAGATATATAGGTAAGGTTTAGCGACTGGAATAATTAAAGTTAGCGCTGTTTACCGTTATCTACCATAGAGGCTTTGAATGTCAATTCAGTTGAATTTTATGACAAAACTTATTTGTTAACACAGACTTCAATAATTCCAGTCCCTAGACCTAGATCTTGCTGGAGAAATTTTAAATAAATTATTTTTATTTTTCTAGAGCATTTTTATTTTCTGTTATTTTTCATTTCAAATTTTAATAACTTTATTTACAACACTGTACGTTTGTTGTACTGGTATCGCTTAGCTATCAAGGAAAATAGTTGTATTTTCCTACACTGTAAACGTACCTCATATTGAAACCACAGGGAACAAAGGTGAAGCATTTTCATCATTTTTTAAGTAGCCTACCCCCACTATTTTTCAGTCTAATAACATTTTGTAAGTGCGTGCATTAATTTTTAACCTTAGTTTATTGGCCTACCAAGACATGTCTTATTTGTGAATATTTTCAGAACGAAGATCTGCAAATGTTTTACTCGGCGTACCGTGAAACCGACAACATATAAAAAGTAGAAAAATATTTTACTTATTTTTGTGCGAAATTCAACGCCCGTTTCGGTTATTTGGTATAAAAATTTACCCAGCGGCGTTGAACGTTTTAGGCAATATCATGAAATGTCGTACTCTTATCTGAATCTTCTTCGTAGGTACTTACGGAAATTCATTTCGTAAATCTTGAATCACCAGTAGCCATCATTGAGAAAATAATACTAACGTATGGATAAAAAACCAAAACTAAAATACATAAAACGAAACAATAAAATTCAAATTATTACATGTTATTTATTTACATTAAAAAATAAACAATTAAACGTAGACAAATGGTAATTGTGACTTGTTATGTGGTAAAAGTACAAGTAACATTTACGCAAATTACACGGAGGTAACAGATGTTGTTTCTTATAAATTAAAAAGATTTTTTTTTAAATACGTAAATTTTATAGTTACAAAATTTAACAATACATTGAATCTTGTAAGTATTTTGAGACCATTAAAAAAAAGAACAAGACTTACAGGGTAAAATTTATACAATTAAAGAAAAAAGATCTACACTGATATACACTTTTTTTTTGCATTTTCAAAAATCGGAGGTAAGTTTAAAAATCATTCATACTCTCTTCACATACGCACAAATATATTCACACAATCGCACACAAATAAAAGAGAAATAAAAGAAACTTTTTTTTTAAAAGAATATCACAGAACTTGTACACGTAATTCCAGAAAAGATAAAACTATTTTTAAAGTTAAATCGGAACGCTATTATTTTTTTCTTTTTTGATACTTTTCTCAATGTGAACAAACTGTTACCTACAAAAAGTTATTACAGAGAGGCAGAGTATATACAAAAAAAATTTAAAAAAAAATCAAAATAACAATTTTTCCACACACTAAATTTAATAATTAAAATAGAAAAAAAATAAAATAAATTAACATTTACAAAAGAAAAAAAAAATATTATCGTCTATAAAAAAAAACACCTCGCACAAGAAGAAAATAGTGTACAACTAACAAGCAGGTAAAAAGTACTTCGTAATCTAACATTACTACAACTAAAATAAGGCGATGGGTTTTCATCAGTAATAAAAAAGAAAAAAAAATACAAAATCAGAAGGTAACTATTACCTTTAACTTACCCTTATAAATATAATTCGACTTTGCACAACGTTTACAAACGTTTTTTTTTTGTTTTTTTTTCGATTCGTTTTATAAATTTTATAAATATATATTTATATTTTCGGCCATTTTGCATCAAGAGCGCTTTCAAGCCACAATTTTTTCATAAAGATATTGAAATTTTGTGCCTGAATTATTAATTCATTTTTAATTTTTCAAATGTTTTTTTATTTTGCTTTCTTCGTAATAAAAATTTCAAATGATAAGACATATGAAAGTAAGATATCATATAATAGAAATAATGACCATACACCCACACACAAAAAAAAAGGTATAACACAAGGCATAAGTAACTGAGACTTGATATACAACAGGGAGGGCTACGCAGTATGTGTTTTTGAAAATTGTTTTTTACTATAATCAATGCATAAAAAATATGCATCAAATAATTTCGAAATTAATTCATATTCAAAGACAATAACAGAATTAACCGTTCAACATGGGAAGCGTATTTGCATTTTCACGCAGCAAAAAATAACTTCCAGTAAAATACAACATACAACGAACCAGCGAGGCAGTAATTTTCAATAAAAATCAACTCTAGCATTAAAATACAATGCTAAACGGAATTTTAACTTAATATCGAAAATTTTGTGACATGATACTCGATTTTCATCCTACTATAACGCAACCATTTTCAAATACACAAATGGTCATTGGATGACTGATGTTATGCCATGGCGAAATGTTCAATTGAAAAGTAAATGTATACTGTTTAATATGCACAGATTAGCAATTGGCTACATGATAAGAGCAAAAAGAAAATCAAATCATTCATTATTAAAACCACGATGAAGCATTATAACTTTTCCAATAACCTAAATATACATATCTGGCAGGTTTTGTAGCATGATGTGGTGGTTTCAATGATGTCGTGATGAATTCCAATAAAACATTTTTCTCGTAAAGGAGCAAGTACTCGAAGATAATGGTAGTATTACGTTAAATTATTACGGAACATACATAGATACAGGTAACGAACTACCGGAGCCTTCAAATTTTTTTCACAGTACATCGCAAGAATGCGAGAGCCACTAAATCAATTTATTATAGAATCACGTGAGGTAAAATCCCAACAAGATTAACCTCAGCCATGTTTATAACACAGTAAATGTAAAGTCAGTTGCATAAAACTCAGCTGATCAAATATTGCTGATTGGCCGACGGTTGCACCGTGAAAGTAGTTGTTTATGCACAACCCATGAAAATGATTAGAAACTGGAAGCGAAATTTGGACAATATATTACAACACTCATTGGAGATAATTTTTGGATAAAATTAAAGTTATTGAATTTTGTTCGTAACTGAAACATGCATTTGGTACCTTCGATTTACAAACGGACCGTTATTGGATCGAATAGGAAACGAATCAGTAACACATAAAAGGCGGAAGAGCTAATTCGTAAAGGTTATTCGAGGTCTTCGATCAAACTGACAAACACGAATTGGTCTGAAACAGCGAACAAGCAGCACACGTTATATAAAAAACAATTTTCAGAAACATACAAAAAAATGAATCAAATCCGCCATTCATAAAAAGTAAAGTGAGAAGAAAAAAAATAATAAATATGTGAATTTAAAAAAAAAAAAAAAATTATTGGTAATCAGTCTCCCTTTTTTCAAAATGGTTAACACAATTTCTACTTATCAACCTACAAATTACGCTTATTAATTAGACAAAAAATTAACAATAATTTTTTTTTTTTTTCAATTGAAATAAAAGATGATGTGAAGTTTGAAAAAATTACATGATTTTACAACCAGGTAACATAATACAATTTATAGCTACATGAATAATAAAAAAAAAAATTATATAATTTAAAATATTACAATTTGGCTTTACAAATGTTATAATCGTTAAAATTTACAGGAGGACCAAATTGTTTCATGAATTGAAAAGATATATATAATTTTTTCAGCTGCGTTTCACATTTCTGTTGAAAACAAATTTCAGTTTTTTTCTTCCATTTTTTTATTCATTTACTTTTTTAAACATTACTTTTGGTAACTGTAATGAATATAACCGAGCAAATTTAAGTCTTTTCAGTTTCTAAGTTTAAAAACTGGTAATTAACGTACCGCATACAAATGTAATATAATTATATTAACTTATTCTGAAAATAAAAATATTTGAAAGTGATTTGTCTTTACGGGCAGTTATTCAGAGACAAAACAAAAACAAAAGAAAAAAGAATGGAATGTAAGAATCAGTATAAAAATTAAAATTTAATTTTGTAAAATTAAGTGAATCATTTTCTTTTTAAAAATTCTAAGAAGCTAAATTGTTTTTAATGCTTTAACAAAACAATATACTGACTCACCTAGTGTCAGAGCAATTATTAAGAAAGAGAAGAATAGTGGAATGTGTGTATCTTCAAAGACATTATTAGTAAAGAGTGCCTTTCTGCAAAGTTTATACAAAAAAAAAAAAAAAAAAATTGAGCATCAGAATTTTTGACATTGGATACACATCATGACCAGTAATTATAACAGTAAGTTACCAAGGAAATTGTATCGTTTATGAGAATTCTGTTACGTTGCCAGCAACAAATGAAGAAATAAGGTAAATAATGACCCGAAAAATAATCTTAACACTGTGGTCCCTTAATCCATAACAGAAACCTTAAACAGTGGTGAAGCTCCAATCACAAGTAACAGGAAAAAAAAGAAAAAAAAAGTCAAACAAACTGAATGGAAGACATGATTTTTTTTTTTTTTCAGGCAATCAAAACAAAAATAAAACATAGAAGTATAGACATAAAAAGAGTAAAACTAGTAAGGCGAAGGAACTGTTAATAATTAAAAGAAAAGAAAAATGTTAGGTGGTAGAAGAAATGAAATTCCTGCAGCTGTGATGGATGTATAATCGAAGGTACATACAGAAAGTTTGTATCAACAAGATCAACATAAGACAGAAGAAATGTTCGGTTCTCACATACTTATCTTTGGGAGAGGAGAAAAATGGCACGTCCGACCATAAACTATAGACTCTGTGTTCAAATTTTGGTCATTGATTAAAAGAAAGGATAAGGTGAAATCAAGACACATTCCTCAAAGGATAGAACTTAAAAAAATATTGCAACACTAAAAGGTATATTTTCCTAATTTCATTATCATTCGCAGCGTAGCCATGGGCAGGAGAATTTCGGATTCTACTTTTCTTATTGTAGTTTAAAAAAGGACTACCTTGAAATCATTAATAGGTATAAAAGAATAACACGCTAGCAATCAAAAATAATAACTCATAATATAAAATTCCACATACCTATAATTTATATTCTGTTTAAGAGAATTGTAATAGTGCTGCTGATAGGTACGAAAATTTTAAAAATATAATAAAAAAAAATACATTCATAAATTAATAAAAATAAAAGTATATTTTCAAAATTGAGATAAATTTTCATTTCTGTCCAATAATAGAGCAGTAAACAATATAGAAATCACATATAATTATTATTTCTCGAACTACCAACTAACTAAATTCACTTGACCAAAATCAATAAAAAAAAATTTTAAACAGGTTGTTTTTGACACAGAAAAATCTGGTCAGCCTGAAATAAGAGCAAGAGCTACATGGGGCTTTTGAAGTAAACAATAAAAATGTAGGGAGCATGATTTGAAAAACCAATTTCCCAGAAGTTTGAATAGTTTTCAACGACAAACAAAACTTTTTGTACCTTTCACACCATACTTTTTTTTTGTTTCTGTTTTGTTTTCTTTTTTTTCATCTTCATTAAATATCAAAATCACTTTACTCTACAAAAAAAAAAAAAAAAAAAAAAAAAAAAAATTAAAAAAAAAACAACATGATAGATTAATAGACCTTGGATACAACATTTTATACATTGTTTATCTGCAGAACAATGTGATAAAATATAATTTGAGAAATCAGAATAATAAGATTTTAATACAATTTTTCAATAAAATTAATTAATAACAACACTTTGAATTCTCTATTAGCAGAAACAAAAACCGATTTTTACGTCGCCTCGAGAAATCACAAGTTTTCAGATAACTTCTCGTTATATTTTTTTAGAACACTATCGATGGTGAAATTTCAAAGAAAAAGAATAGTGTTTAAAAATAAAACCGCTCCAACTATTAAAAAACTTAGAATTCTTCCCGAATATTTTGTTCGAAATTGTGGACATGAACAAAAATTTCGGTTCATCAATGAAAATGGATAGTATGGAAATCGCTTTTTTTGAAGACAAAAAAAAAAGAGCTTGAACTTGGTAAAAAGTTCGGATGGATGCTGCGCAATAGGAATCTCCGAACACAGTACCCTCCACTTTCGATGCTAGTAATAATTATCAAGGTTTTTGTATTATTTTTTGGCAATATTAAAAGAAAAATAAATCTTAACATGAACCCAAAACTCATCATTGGTCAACTACTTTTGTCAAAACCGTATTTTTCGTAGGCTCCATTTAAATTTTTACATCAAATGAAACTCGAATATTTGTCAGCTTGTGATACATTTGTCAAACTGAACTCTCAGTAATTTCAGCTGAATAGTGACAGCAATAACAGGACACGTGTACTTCGAATGCACTTCGAAAACAGCATACAGGAATTTCTCCAAATATTTTATTTACGATTACTTCGCAGGAGCGGGACAGAATGAAGAGTCAAAAAAAATGTTTATCAAGTTTTGGAAACAAGAAAATTTTATAAAATCACACGCCATTTAACGGTGAAACTAACCTTTCAACTTTAGCGGTGTAATCGTAAATAAATGATGTAAGACTAAACATTTCAAGTACCAGAAATATAAATAAATACAGGTAGCAATAAAAATTAAACAAGGATAAGAAATAATAATAATAATAATAATAATAATAATAATAAAAATAATAATGAATAAATAATAATCATAATCATTGATTACACTGAAGGAGTACAAGTACCAAAGGAAAAAACAAAAAACGATTTTGGGTATTCGTAAAAAAAAAAATATACATGTATAAGAGTATTCGAAAATATAATTTTAGCCCATTTTTCGAATACAATTCTATTACGAGCAGAGGGGAACACTGTGCAATATAGGCAAACAAAAAATATTGAGTGACACTCTACGTAGTGTTTAAGAGGCGTATGAGGGTCACACCAAAATTCGTTATCGATGTTATTAGCTAGTATGTCAGAAGAAAAATTTTAATTTCACACACGATTTCACCTCGTTCGAACCTACTACCAGTCCTTCTGTTTTCGATGAAGACGACACATAATGTTAGAACACTTATTTCGCGTAAATAATAAAAAAAAAAAAAAACAATTTAATCAATATTCCATGAAATAAGACCGGAGTTGGAATTTTACTAACGCTGACTGCTGAGCAGCCGATACAGTGCCATTTGCAGATAAATTAGGTACACAATTAGCGTTGAAATAAAAGAAACAAAATCAGTAAAAAAAAATTTCGTTCCCGATAAATAAACTATTATCAATAGTTATGCACACGTTTTCGGTTGCAATATTCATATTACTTAATGAAAATTATAATTTTTCAGTGATTATTGTTTTCCAACAATGTTAAAAAAAGAGCATCGATATCATAAGTTCACATTTTTCCAAATTCGGTCTCACGGGTAATACGGGAGATTAATACAATTTCTTCTTCTCCTTTTTTTTCTTTCTTTCCTTATTTTTTTCTTTATTTATTTTTTTCATTTTTTCCTTCTCACCGTTAAAAAGTTTAATACATATTAAACATATACAAATAGGATCATTCACGTGATGACTGTAATGGTAATATTTATTTAGGAATACGCGGTAAAATGGCTGAGATGATGAATAGGATTGGTACGTTGTTTTCTACGCAGATAGTCTCATTATTCGGTACTTTTTTCGTCATAATTTTTGTCATGGTAACAGGAAAGCGCTCACACTAACGAATCGACCTTTGAACAGGCGACAAAAAAAAAAAAAAAATCGACACAGAATACTGCTACTTCGCTGCTTTTACCGGAATCGTCTGCCTAAAACAAAGCACAATATCAATGATTAGCGGGATAGGATTAGAAAAATAACTGGCTGTAATTTTAACACAAGTACACAAATATAGTAGAAACTCCCGAAGGGTAATTTGTTTCTCCAATTCTATTTCCGAGAACTTCAATGATACCTATCAATTTGGAAAAGGTTCATAAGTGGGAACATGAAGTGCGCAAGTGCGCGTGAAACTAATAATGAAAAATATTATGAGTTATAAACCTTGGTCTTGGTTATTCAAGAAAACAATAATCAATGCACTAATTTTTTCAAAAAATACACATCTCAAAAAACAAGATATCAAACTATCACCGACTGAATAGAGATTACAAAACGAAAAACTTATAATTTTAATACCGTAAAGGTAATTTATGCAATGAAGCCGGAGACAACACGTCCAATTTATTTTATTTCCAAATAATAAACGGCGCACGAACCCGTCATAAATTAAAAATTCACCATGAGAAGAGGATTCACACGATTCGTTGACCAAATGTCGCTCATGATCCAACGAAAATGACCCAATTTTCCATTAGCTATGCAGAAAACATTCGTATAAAATAAAGGAACATTTCAAAGCTAATTGGATAAGCTACTTCAAAAAATGTAGAAAAGTAGTTATGTGAAAATTGCCACATCAAGGAAGGGTTATGTTACGTCATGATGATGAAATAAAAAGTATGTTGCTTACTTTTTTCCCACCCTTCGCAATTTACGTAATTTTTCTGCTTTTTGAATTCTACTCTCAAAAAACCCTTCAAACAACGAACCTTTTTTTTTCCTTTTTAATACCCACTTGGCATGATAAACTTTACTCTACAACAGCTAGGTCCTTTATATTTTACACGCGTAATGTTATGACAAAAAAAAAATAAATAAATAAAAATGAAAAGGCCAAAATCCGCTTAAGTATTTCTTAGACATGCAAATTTTCGCAGACATTCAGTATAAACATATTTCAATAATAAGCCTAGTTATAATTATCTTTATAACCAGAAAATATAGCAGACCACCATGACTTTAATGCGAATGAACAATATGTGGCACTGAAACGAAACTATTTGTTGTTACTCGTGAATGAATTTAAATCATGTACATAAAGAATGGATCAATAATGAATAAATGTAAAAATACGGAATGAATATCATGAAAGTTAAAATTCGAAGTCTAATAAATGTAGATCCAACATTTCAAAAATCTTCCATTTTCTATGAACAGTTCGATACAAAACAATTTTTTTTTCTATTTCAAATTTTGGTTCTTCGAATTTATCATGATTACAATTTATTTATTTCTTTACTCATTTAAATCTTTTTTTTTTTTTTTTTTGGGTGTGTGTTTATACGTTAACATGTCAAGAAAAATTTTTTTTTACTAAAATAACAAGTTGATGAAACGAGCTATCATTCACAAAAACAAATACTATATTTAATAAGAACTAATATTTCCCCTCACCACCACCCAATTACAGGAATATCGGCAGCGAAGGCATTTCCACCACGCTTAACCGATTACAACTTTTTGGCAGCGGAGATTTTTGACAAATCTAAATTTTCAATTTTTAAATTCCAAATAACTCGTTTAGAATATTCAAATAAATTATACGTTGTTAGGTGGATTATGGTTTTTTTTTGTTAAACAAGCACAAAAATCACCAACTTGTAATTTTAAGGTTGAATAATCCCCTTCAGTTTGACAGAATGGATAAACGTTTCATAATTTAGGGTAATCGTAACTTTCAAGAAGAAAGAGAGAGAGTGAAAGATTTCTCTGCATGTGCTAATATAGCTTTATTCGCAAACGATCGTGCATTTTCAACACGAAAGTTTCGATTCTTATGATAATTTAGAGATGGAATTTTTTGTAAATTTTTCACAAAAAAACTAGTAATTTCTATATCATGAAACAAAAAATCGAATACCTGACTTTTCACTGAAATAATCAAAAATTTTTAAATACATAGGCAAGACAAAAATAAAAAATTAATTTAAAAAATAAAAAAAATCAATTTAGCGTTAGATTACGAAATTTTTCAACTGACAAACTTCTCCCATCTAATGAACTCCTACAAAGGCCAAATATGAAAAGTTTACATTACCCGAAATGATCGGTACGGAAACCGAAAACTTTTACTTTACTATTCAGTTCCACCAGTCCAACCAACCCAGACGCATTCATCCCCCTTTTTCCCCGCCCCTTCCGGCACAATGATACACATTAGGTCGACAGATGACGCTGAATAATAAATATCCTATTCGTATATTTGTGACACAGACTCAGCCACGCCGGTCGTACACTGATAACCTAAATACTAAATTACCATACCAACGTAGGATATTGTTCGAAAAAAATAAAAATTAGGTTATCAGACGGTTATATCCGATGCGAAAGAGGGAGAAAGAGCACGTGAAAAAAAAAAGGAATATCAATCGTTTCTCGATCGAATGGAGGAATGAAAATTCCAATCGAGCCTAAGTATAGAGGATTGTGTACAGTTCAAAGGGTAAAACGATTCGATAAGATAAAAAATTCGTTCCTCTTTCCCCCCTTACAAACATTTTTATTTAAATTAAACTTGCAGGAACAAAATATTTTAATACGAAAAAATCGATTAATGCTGCAATACCTTTCAACATTCATTATTTTCGCTTTGCGTGCAGCATTTCCATTAGGAGGGTCTGCGTCGGTGCATTGCCTGTACAGTGTTCGTGATAAAGATGCTCTTCGCCTCTGCTCGCAATTTCATGAAGATCTGGCATCACGGACAACAGCTTACTGAATTTATCCTGCAGAACAAACATATATGTAGATCGTAATTTAGACGGTCGAACATCATCATCTTTATTATATGTAGTTTATAGAGAAGCATCGACACCAAAATAATCAGAACATTTTTCGATATTATTTACACACGAAAAAGAAGAAAGAAAACAGAGTAAAGATGCAAATACTAACGATTAACACGAAGTTGTGCAGCGTATGAGTGTATGACGTCGTCTACCTATACCTACATTCATACAGTGGTGTGCATTATTAATGAAAATTTTTTAGAAGTATTTCGTCAAAAACTAAGAAATACGTAAGTTCTACAAAAGAAAAGGTGGAAAAGGGCCGGAAGGATAACGACACATCCAACGAGGCCGAAAAAGAGTGAAGGGGCTTCATGAGGATATCTTTCACAGACAGATACAAATGTATATTTATTGACGCAATAACCAATCCGGCGCATGTCAATAGGTTAGTAGAAGACGTTGTAGCCGGAGCCACCAATGAATTCCTTCTCGAGTTGGTACGAGTAAGATCAAGTCCACTTGATGTTAACCTACATTGAAATAGGAACGAGTTATTCTTCAGTAATTGAAAAGGCACAGTGACTGATCAATTCGATCTTTCAACTTTTAAGCTGCTTTTGCCAGCAGAACAATTAAATGCAAAGACCAAGAATCAGTCATTTAGTTAATCCAAGTCATTGAATACGGTCTCATCTGAAAGCTTTAATTTTTTTTCACGAGATAAATCCATCGATGTATGAACGAGAGAAGAATATGGGCAGGGGCTAAGGAATTCTGAGAGAAAAACAAATGTTACTGTTTCGACAACACACAAAATGAAAACTTTTTTACAAATTTAATGGCCAATTACCCCTTCTCCCCTAACCTTATAAAAAATTCAGGATAAGGTCAAAGTTATATGTGACCTCACTGATATCAATGTCAATAGCGAAAAAAATACATTTTTGAATAAACTTACAGCGCGTCTTGGTTAAATAGATGACTCAAAAAAAAAAAAAAAGATACTTTAACATATCATGATATCAAGAATTTATGCAAGTTAGCAGTGGGAGAGATTTAGGGATACGTGAGGTTTTTATCGATATTATTTAATATTGACGAGGAAAAAGATTATGATGTACTTTCATGACAACTTTTTTTTCAAGATCCATACCTACATAAAGTAAGTCTGAGGATGCAAAAGTATGAAAATTTGGCCCAAGAACGTGGGTAAGGGGGATCCAAGGGGTCTGGACCCCATACCTACCAAAAATAAGTCTGAGTTTGCATTAGTATGAAAATTTGGCCCAAAGGCGTAGAAAATGGGGATTCTTGGGGTCTGGACCCCGTTTAGTTAAGAAACAGATGGCCTGACTTCTAAAAATATCAAGTAATTTTTCGTTAAGGGGGAGTGTTAGACGAGCGATTGAAAATGCGTAGACCCCCCCCCCTTAAGGCGGAGTTATATACTCCCTTTATTCGGCCTATAAGACAAAAATAACTTTTATTCGAAATGATTCGGTATCCTCGTGATTATTTTTACCCCACTTTTTGGTTCAGTTGTCCGTAATTGATTGAACTTATAATCGATGACCAACAAATTCGATATACAGAAAAAATTCTACAAAAATTTCATCGTTACATTCAAGAGAAATTTACAATATTATTTCGCTTAGAAAATTCACGATAATTTTGTAAAGACGATTTTGTTTTTGGAGGGCCAAGTGGAAAGGATGAAAGAGAGGAAAAAATTATGGTAAATCTAGAATTTTTTATACCATTAAAACCCCATTATATTTGTTTCTTATGTTCAGAGACTTCAGAGAAGGCTCTCAGAAAAGTCATTCTTTAGACAAATGTTTAATTTGGAGGAGAATGATCACCGATCTGGAACTCCAGAAATAACTCGATACTAACCAAACATGTACAGTAAGGGTCAGTTAAGCTAAAATCGGACATATCGTTAGACAGATAATTAGCCATAACCGCAGAACCATGTACCAACTGCAAATTGCAATCCAAATCGGGAATGATGATTAGACGGTTCAAACGAGTATTTCAACACCCGCTGAGAGGTCAGCCAACATATCAAGCAGAATTTCATGCAACAATATTTTTGACTTGACTAACACCGGAAAATAAGAAGAAAGGGAAACAAAATCCTCGTCTAGAACTCGAAATCATCGAATCAGAACATATAACAGTGAGAGCGGAAAAGAACAAAAATCTTTTAGAACAGAATTTTAGACAGCACTTTTCCTCATTATATTCATTTTTCGCACATTCATACACAAATACAGGAGGGAAAAAAGACAAAAATTGCGAGGGGGAATCTGCTGAAAGAAACGCACAAAGTACCTTCATGTAATATGATAATTTGTTAATTTCTTATCACAGATATCATCGTATGAAAAAAATACGCTCAAAGTCGCGCCAGCGAGGAAAGAGAAAATTTTGCAGATCAAAATCACGATACACTCGGACCGTGAGTAATTTAAAATAATACATTGGACTCGGTGGATATGCGCCGCTCTTATAGTACTGTTTTGTTTTTTTGAATGCTCTTGATTTTTTTTGTCTTTTTTTTTTTTTTTCACGTTCGCAGCGTGTATGCTTCATCTAATTTGATTTATTAAATCGTCGTAAAGTTAAGCAAGTTAAGCATTGTTGCACGGTAAAACATTGTGGGTTTTTTTTTTTTTTGTTTTTTTTCGCACACATTTTTGGCACGAACAATGCCCCACATCGATAGGAATTAAAACCTTAACTTCGTTACGAAGTTAGCAAATTACCTACATGTATATATTGGCGAATAGCGTTGAATTTGAAAAATTTTCACTCGTGAAAGATGTACTTTATACGTCGATGCAAGAAAGAAAAAAGGATGAAAAAAATTTAGAACGCAACACTAGGCGCTCGAAATACTCAGCTCCAATGAATTAAATTCTAGTAGAATGTACTGATATTCAGACGATGCACAAAAATTGTCATAAAGCGCCGTCATCAAAGTAAACATTATGAAAAGGCTTCTACACGGCGGATTAATGTCTGATAAGCGAGAGTTGAGAAGTCGAGACGAAACTATGGACGGTTACAAGGACAAGCTTTTCTTCAATGAATAATTTTGCATGTACTCTGAGACGGCAACAGGTCGAACGAATATACTTACTCACCTTGCCGACACGTATAAATAGGGAGTTTCGGGGTAAAATCTCCCTCGAAATTTTTCATCGTCTACCTCCCAGTGCCTCAAACAGTAATCTACGATTAAGCTGTTGCCTAAAAAATTTTGGCAATAGCCCCTTTCCTCACAAAATATGCTACAGCTTCGCCATTGTAATACTTCTTGGAAAATATCAGAGAGTTACTTAAAATGTTTGAAGAGTGTGCAATTACTGGACTGACATCTGCAAAAACTCATTTTCCAAATTTTTTTGCGATAGCTACACGATAAAAGCACAGTAAATATCCTTCAGTATAAAAAACACGTAGGCCAACCTAAAATTTACTACAAAACAATTTATTTCTATATATTTTTTTCATATTTCACTATCATGTCATAAAGGCTGGAATGCAGGGAAGAGAAGAACAGTTTTTTTCTGAAAATCATAATAAACTGTATTTAGCATACTTATTTTATTATTGGCAAACTGTTACGCAAATAAATAAGTTTAGGTTAAAAACGAATTTTTGAAAGATAAGCTCTTATTTTTTTTTTGCTTAACTTCATGGTAAATAAACATTATTTTGTTGCGGAAGGTTGGCTGCAGTATAGGTATATTTTAAAATCACAGTAGTGTGTAGAATAAAAGCCTATAATAAATAAATAAATAAAAAAATGAAGATGGCTAAGGAAATTAGTACATCGACATTTTCCATCGGTATATGTACAGTTTCTACATTATATTTCATGCCTGTGCATACATGGTGTACCGAATAGCGGAAATAAAATATTGAAAAATTAGGCAAAAATTGTAGTTTTTTTCATAATTTCCATAATTGGGACACTATACATGTACGGGGATGAAATATGAAATACGTATTATACGCCATATACTGACGAAAAATCCCAGTGTGCCAATGTTTTTGGCCACCTTTACGTCTATACGAACCAAGGCGTATATAGCTTCGTCGTAAGGGGTGTCCACACGTTCTCGGTGGTCTCTTCTAACCCCCAAACGACAACAAAAAATCGCCAAAAGTGATAAAACACACAATTTTTAGAGATGAAGCCTTTTTCTTCTTGGCTAAGGGGTCTAGACCCCCAGGATCCCCCTTATCTACGCCCTTAATACGAGTTGCGAGTCTTCATTTTTAGCTTCCAAATAAGAAAATAAGGACGATTATTATGATTTTTGAAAATAAATACTTTTCTTTATCAGCCAGTTCAACCCCATTCTGAATTTTATTTTACGAGGATATATGATCATTTCTTCATTCTCAGTATTCACTAGAAAATACAGAACAAAACAATCAACGACTCGATGTTTCGTCATCTACAATAATTTAAATTGAAAAAAAAAAATTGAAATTTTTTCCCCTCCTAACCCATATATAAATTCACGCTTCCGTTTCACGTAATCGAGCTTCTAAATGATAGAAGAAAATGAAGAGGCAAAAAAAAAAAAAACTGAACCTGCAACAGGAAAATGTAATAAAAATGAAAAAATGGCCTCGTTAATGCGAGGGAGAATATAACCCTTTTAAAACAACAACAAAATTTCAAAAATTCACGTCTCATACAAAGGCTAGAGTTTACTTTACTTCAACACCTAGGAGGACGACTGAAATTTCTGACACAAAGTATAACCAATTGATGGTTCAACATATACCTACTTTTTTCTTTTCATCCCCGTTCAAGCGAACTGGTAATATTATTTTATACAGACCAAAGACATAGAGAAAACGAGAAAAAAAAAACAAACATTAATTCGATGTCGTTAATGCCGCGAAGTATAACAACGTCTTTGTTATGAAGCTTTTTATACGACTTCGGCCAATAGCAGCCGCCCATAATATGAGTACTATATTAAAAGCAATTTATCGCGAATTATTCTTTATACGAGTGTAGTACGAATTCCATCGAGTGTAAATAATTTTCATGATGTGAAAAATGTGGTTCACGATGACTAGAAAGGGAACCCTAGAAACGAACACGAAGAAGAATCAGACAGAGAAAGACAGAAAGACCAAACATGAAATACGGCAGGATCTTTCGAGAGTTGATGGCTGTAAAAACAAAACAAAAAACAACACAAAAATCGGTGCGATCAAGGGATAAAAAAAAATTTATAAATAAATCTGAGCAAACGGTGCACTCAAACAATCGATTGATTGAAAGTATAAGCAAGTTTTCGTAATACAAATACTCATCACAAAACAGACACAGCATATTCAAGTCGATTCGATAAAAGGCTTATAATATTTTTCAAACATGTCGATTATTTTGTACACAATATGCACAGAGATCATATCAAGTTTTATGAAATCAATGAACAGGTAGACGAAAAATATCGAAAATTTACGCGCTCATTTCATCCAAAAAACTTAGTATTCATTGCATCAAAACAATAAAAATAATTAACAACAGGTACGTAGTTAACTATATGTATTTCAGAACGTAATTTTGGTTCGTTGGACAATTTTATTCAACCATTCAAAATCGGAGAAAAACTCAACTAATGAAGATTTAGAGATAGTTTTAGCAGATTTTAAAAAAAATGTAGACCCGCTCTGATGGTCAGACTTTCAGTTGACATATAGATAGTTTTTTCAATTACACGAAAAATCGAAGAAAAATTTGGAACAAAAAGTATTAGAAAATATAATTTTCATGTGAAAATACTGTAAAGTAAAAAGAAACTGAGGATTCGTAAAATTTTTCGTTCAGAAATTTTACACAGAACTCGAAAAAAACAGCTAACCAATATGAATTCATGCAAAATACACAGTAGGACTACCTATTCTTTTAATGAGGGTAGCGAAATGAATTTGTCTTAAATCAGAGCAGCTGAGTTGAATCCCAACGAACAGAATTTCGCTCAGGATCATTATTTTATAAAGTAAGTATGAGAAATTTTTTTCAAAACCAAATAAAACTTTTATTCATAACAAAATTCATCAAATTTAAATTCAGACCCTAATTAGGCAATACAGGCAACGTTCATAAGATTCGTTCATATTTTCTACCTTCATATTAGCAAATAGGTAGCTAATAGATATTATTACGTCAACATTCGTACCTAATTAATTCTAATAGCATAAGAAAAGACATGAAACATTTTTCAAACAACCTCAAATTACACAATACACTAAAAACGCTGTCTCAACGCGCCAGAAAACGATCACATGGCTGTTACTGTTACATTAGGACTCCTCTTTAAAAATATTCAATAACTTCATTCTTGTAAGCTGAGGTCCTCCACTATAGTCTCTAAATAAAGGTTCATGAAAATATTCATCCGAACCTTTCTACTGTCGCAAGAATTTTTTGAACCAACAGATCATTAAAAAATAAAAAATAAAAAATAAAAAATATATACCTATTTTAGTGAGAAGAGTTGAGCGCTAAAAAAGAAACATCACAACTTTTTTTTTCATTAGTTTACCAAACTGGAGGAGAACATGCATAACATATTGATTTGAGCGGTACGGAAAGCGAATAATTACCTGAATTTGAGGATGCGCTGACAAACAATAATCCAGAAGAGCCTGTCGCACTTGCTCATGGCCTTCTTGCACGTGTCTTTTGTTCATTATACCTCGAACATCTGAGCAAAAAAAAAAAAATTTAATTTAAAAAATGGAGAAAATTTATATAAATAAAAACAATAAGAAAAACATGGGTTATAAAATGCTACATTAAATACGTCGAAAGAACCGGTATAACACATAAGGGCGTGTATACTCATAAACCATAAATATCGATAAAAAAATATATTAAATAAGTTGGAAACTGAGAAATCAAAAGTTTAATCATCCTCCAAGGCATCTCCAAAAATATTAGAAGAAGAAAAACGACAATCTACCAAATACATGGGCAGAGCAAAAATAATTTTTCCTCGATCGTGTTAATTTAGGTCAAGGTCAAGCCTTGCTTCTCATACTATTATTTTCACTACGCCACTGACCAAGATGATGAAAATTCAAATTTGTAGTATTTTACTGGGCAAAGAGCCAAAGAATATTGCAAACGCAGCAACCGGTAGGCCCGGTTAAGCTTCATAATTCAAGTCGATGAATGATTTACTTCAAAAAACTTCCAAATTATTTTAGTCCGTCACAAAAAATAACTGAATCTAGAGAAAAAAACTCAGTGCTGCAAACCGCTCAAAAATTTAGATTCTCAAAAAAAAAAAAAAAAAGTTGTACCTTTCAGGCTGATCCGCACCAAAATCAATAGGTCTGGACGTCTGGTCATTGGTTGAGTACCAATTTTCTTACCAAATTTCGTGACTATTGAACAAAAATTGCGATTTCTACAGAAATTGTTAGAAAAGGGAATATATATATATAATTATGAATTTCAATTTTTGGTGCCGAAATTTTCATTGCGTTACGAAATAAAAAATTTACCAACCCCCATCCCAAATCGTTCAATCAGATCAAAATTAATATGTATATTTTTCATAGGAAACCTACATAAAAACACCTATTTTTTGACAAAATATTTCTCAAAAACAAGACGAAGTGCAAATGAAGAATGAAAGTAGTGCATAATTAGGTGGTTCATAATTATGTGAAATAAATCGACAAAATTTCCCAACACTTAAACGCCCACTATTATTTTTGGTTTATTAAAATTGAAAGTTTTTAAATTTGAAAACTTAGAACAAATGTTTACACCTTCACTCACAAGTGAAGGGATTAAAGTATAGGGAAAAAATTACAGCTCAAAAACGAGGAAAAAATTTTTTCTCAATTGAACTACTTTATTATTAATTATGATATTTCCTTTGAAAAAGTATAGCGTTCTATTGACCTCTTTCTATTATAAGCTTTTATTGTATTTTTGTTACATATTTACGAGTACATTTCAACCGTTCAGATTATCAGGTTCAGAGTTTTATGTAAAGTACTTGGGTCCTCCGGTAGATTGATTTTAAAATATTTAGAAAACTAATGAATACCAAGGGATGGTAGGATAGCATGAAAAAGGAAGTTAGAATTATACTGCTTTCGACCACAAATTCACAAAAAATTCACATAAACAATTGAAGTTGAATAAAAATTAGTTCTGTTCAATTCAACGACTGCGTTTGGCTATGGGGATAAGCGGACAGATATGTTCCGAAACTTTATCCAAAATTATATCACTAATTTTTCTGGAAATTAATATTTGATATCGAACACCGAAATTAGGTCTTTTCCCAGTAGATAAGTTGACTTTTTAGACTTTAAAAGTAATAAAATTTTCTTTGAGGGTATACTGTACATAAGCGAAAGTGTATTCCTACATGAAAAGTTTGTACTTTTAAAAACATAATAATTTGAACAGAGAATACTTGTCAAAAAACTTCTTTTTAAAATAGTGAATTTTTTAAAAAACGAGGAATGAAAAAAAAAACAGGACATGTTTCTCTGAGGGAAATTTTTCCTAAGTGCACACACGATGAATATTCACCACTTACATGTGAGGATAATTTACGTGTATTTTTAATTCGACCTACATCAAATGACATTCACACGCGATAAAAAAAATAATAATATACTCCTTAAAGGTACATCGCGATATTTGCCACTTACAAAAAAAAAAACCGAAACAAAGGCTATACGGTATTCCGAGACTAGCAAAAATTAGGTCAAAAGCTAAAATTTTCATTCTTAATATTCTGTTGTTCGACTCAACGTGGGTTATGGTATTCAGGAAACGTTTCAAAAAGAAAAAATGAGTAGATTTTCACAGAAAACCTACTTAAAAATATACGGCAGCATTTTATTTCACACTAGCCATCATACCTAGCTTCATATACGGAATCAAAGTTGAAGTTCTAAAGGTTGCCGATTAGTGATTGCTTTCGTTTCGAGTTCCAAATTTCTCGACTATTTTCGAACATTCACATGCTTCAAACATAAAATAATACTCCACTATTCTTGTCTGACGATATTATTCCAAGAGCTGTAAAGTCTTAGGATACTTATATAAATAGTAATTTCATTGATCACAATGTTATGCGAATAGTATCGCATAAACAGGTACAAAATTTTGAGGGGCTCAGCCAACAAATAAATTACAGGATCACAAGCAGTTTAGTTTTAACGAAAAAAAAAAAAAAAAAAATTCAAATAAAAAATTTTCCTCTATCTGTAAAAATAAATAAAATCAATAAAAACTGAGAAAAACCTTAATTTTGCAATTGAAAAAACAAAAAATTTAGCACTTGTTTTGAAGCCAACTTTCTCGTTTCATTTTCCGGACCCATCAGAAAACACTTTCCATCAAAACCGAATTAAGGAATAATTTTTCCTACATAACGTCTGATTTTCATTTAGGCTAATATTCCTCCAATAAATACGAATGGAGTAAATTAAGTGGTAGAATAGAAACCCTTCAGTTACGAACAGAAATTGATAAATCAGTCAAGTTATTCGATTCGTAAAAGTTGACGCGTTGGACTCGGCCACGGTTTCATTAAAATGTTTCAGTCCTAAAACCGAGTACGGCCAAGCTTTACAGTTTTGTGCCGGTCGTTAAGCACACATGCTAGCAAGAGTGATCCCTGTTTACTGCTTCACAACGATACAATGATGCTCATTACATTAAAGTAAACCCGATAACCGATGCTGATAAAATAATGTAAAGGCGTCAATAAATGATACAACTTTCGAAAATCTGTTTCCGCCAAATTTTTACGAGAGGCATATTTTGGCACACTAGTTTTAGAGCTGAAGCCGAATAACTTTAACACAGCCGAGCATACATAAAATAATATTCTTCAGGCTGAAAAACTCTTACTCCCATCCCAGCCAGAAAATTGATCAAAATCATAAATACAGCCGACCACACCCCGACAACAGCGGAGCGAAATAATTTCAGAAACGGTACAAAATACTTGCCGATCATGTAATACGCTCACGTACATCACTAATAAGATATATGTATATATTTCACAAACTCATTATGAATGTTCCTAATTGATATTATTTAACATCAGCCTGCATACATTCGCGTATAGAATTCCAGCAGCACACCGATCTGTCCTCTTCGTCGCTCAACTTTCTAATCACGTAGTGACAAATGATATCAAACCTTTCCAACGAAGACTTGTTCACATTTTTTACAAATCGACTTCGCCCTAAATAATCGCGTAAATTCATTCATGCCGACATAATATTAGCTTCTCTTTAAATTTTTGATTTTTACCCAGTTTGCTTGCAAATGAAGCATTAAAATCGACATCACAAAAGTTTTAGGGGTGAGAATGATGAAAATTATTCGTTTCGTGAGAAAAGAAAACGATTGGTACCATTTTTCCATTTAGACCTAATTTTTTTTATGTATGCACATATATCGCGGTTCTGAGAAAACTACTGGGTGGATGGGGGTGAAATTTTTACGAGAGATAGTTCTCATATTGGAGCAGGTCTGAAAGAAGTTTTCTGCCTATCGGTTAATCAGTTTCTGAGAAAACTGGAAGACAAAAAATTCCTGGAAGAGTCATTTTTCCGGGAGTCTGAGAAAATAAAAAAATTGATTGGGCTGAAATTTTCACGATAGACTTTTCTTATGTTGGTGCAATTTCTTTAAAGTTCGGTGTCTATTAATTCAGTAGTTTCCGAGAAAACAGGAGAAGAAAAATTTCTGAAAAAAAACTGTGTTTACAGTTTAGAGAGAACTATTGAACAGATAAGGCTGAAATTTTTACAAAAGATAACTATTATATGGGAGCAGGTCTGAAAGAAGATTGGTGCTCACTGGTTTAGTCATTCTCGAGAAAACTGGAAACAAAAAATCTCTGAAAAAGTGGTTTATAGCGATAATACATCGAAGATCGATATTTCTGTTAAAGATACAGATTAATGTAGATAGTTTTTTGTAATTTCTTAACTTGAAACAAGCAATGAAATATCGATATAGCGATAATTATTATAGAGGCTGTGGATCGATGCAGCACTAATTATACAAAAAAAATAAAAATGTACTCAAAGTAACATCTCAGAAGTGTGTGTAATTGCAGCAAAAGTGTAAATCATGTACATGGTATGAAGAGTTATTGGTAAACAAACATGTACGGAGATAAACGAGTGACTGGCAGAGTGATGTATCCGTGTACCTGTGAGTAAAGGTATGAAAGTATTCAGAGTAAGATAATCGAGTGTTCGCAGGAGTGAGAGGGGAGGAGGATTGATGGTTGCAACAATTATCAATATATCGATAACTGTCGACATAAATATTAATCACTATTGATATAAATATCGATCAAACTGGGTTTTCTGGGCAAAGCATTGCTGTGCTAGAGTCTTTTTTATTTAAATTTTATTTATACTAAGAATAATTATGTACAAAAATACTCCATTAATTGACTGGAAAATTCAGAAAAATATAAAAAATAATCAAGTAAAGAAAATTATTTGGGTGAAAATGATTATGAATCTTCCAATTTAAAATACCAATCAGTTCAAACGTAATTTAACACGAACAAAATTTCTTATTCTCAAAATCTGCCTTCTACTTTCCTCGTTTCTCTTGTGATTAAATAGAAAAACAACTTTTTCCAATTGAAATGATTCTGGCTAAGAAAAATGTATTTTCAACCTAATATTGTTACTATAATTGCAACACTAGATTGTGGAATACCTTACATTGTAGAAAATATTCCAACAGAAGGTTTTCTGGAGTTTTGCGTGTTCACCACATATTATACACAAGGTACGGGGGACCCAAAACCTCACAGAACACTGGCAATTCTGTAGTTAGTTTTATGGCCTTATATAGTCAGCTCCGTACATGCACACAGACATACATAAGTGATATATATGTGCAGTATTATGTCATCTTATTGCATCGGTTTTTATTTGACGCTGATAAAAAATGACATAAGGCGTTTGCAACCAGTCTGTGATATTGGCCAGTTCATTCTCTATTGATTAGTCAGTCTGTACTTTGTATCTTACTTAAATTTTGATGCAAGTAGAAACAAACATACAATTCATTTAAAGTGCAGTACACTGATAAAGATGACATATGTACAAGTTTCTATAGCCCCCTGACAGATTTTATTTTATTAATATAAATTAATGCAAGACATTTCTAAAATGACCACAAAATGATAAACAGTGGTTTCACTTTGAAAGAGACAGGCTATAAGAGCTGTAGTTACGCATAAACACTTTACCAATTGTTTTACTCCTAGAAAAGTTCTGTTGAAAGTTAGTTCTCAGTTCTATTCAAAGGTTTCAGTTCAATGTCAGTTCTAGGGAAATGAATATTCAAAAACTAAGGGACTCGACGGATGTTTCAATCAGAGAAACTATTGTGTAATAGAAACTTTTAGGAAATTTGAAATATTGAATTAAAATACCTACAACTTGGGGTCCCTGTGATCCCAAAAATTGATTTATAACCAACTTTTATTATATTATTAAATGATACATTACCACATAATATGTTTAGTGACAGGGTGAATTCTAATATGTTGTCCATTTTTTGATAGATAACTTTTACACCCTCTGTTTATCACCCTCCACCAAAACAAGTGTAAGACCAACTTTTCATAATTATACTGAATTATTGATTATATAATAAAATAATAAAAAGAACAATGGATCATTTTTTCTTTTTGAATTTACTTCTTCATAACTGCTGTCTTGCCTGTTTTAAAAATCCGGTTTCTTTTTTTTTCCTTTTTATACTTCAAGACATTTCATGTGAAATAACTCTCTTCCAAAAAATTGAAAACTTGCTTAGTTTGTTCTTAAATCAATTTTCCATGTTTTTCATTTTTAATTATGTGAGAATATCACAATATTTCAATGTATAATCCATCATAATTTACAATATACCTATCTGATACCCGCCCAAAGAGCGGGTATTGCAGCTGGTTCTTTGTTACTGAAATCATCACTTTTGCAAGAGTTAACTTGAATAATACTACCAAGAATTAGAATACTGGTAATAAAATACCAGTAAAATTTGGGAAGCGTTCTCATAATCTAATCAACTATAGTTTAAAAAAAAGAGAAGATTATCATTTCATCTAATTCCATTCTAAATCCAGCTACATTTTCTACTCTTCGAAAAAATGCAAATAAACTACGCATCACCAATCACTTTTTTGTCATCTCGCTGAAATGTACTGCAAAGAATTACATATTTACTGAGAAACTATGTAATTCTCTATAAGATATACAGCAAACGCAACCATTTAATCAACTAGTTCAATGAAATTGCATATGCCAACCCCTCAAATACTAACGAATTCCCTGAATTATGACCTTTTCCTCAGTAAAGTATTAAACTAAAATTGATCATAGAATAAAAAATATTTTTTCATGCGAAAGAAAAAGGTAACAAGACAAAACGAAAACGTCTGAATTTAATTAATCACTTGGAGCCTGCATCATACAATTTTTCCAAAAAACGTATTTCTGAGCAAGACGTTTTTTTATTTTTCAAATTCCTTCATCCTTTTTAAACATGAGCACCTATTTAGGGGAAAAAATATTCAACATCAAGTCTCAATCCTTATTCTGACTTAACAGCAATGCGTCAGTTTAAATACATGAGAAATAATAAAATTAGAGACAAAAAATATCATCTAGGGCTCCAAGCTTCCAAACGAAAATGAAAATATTTTGGAGCAAAAAAACATGTGAGCGTGAACAGAACTTGGAATTGAATTTAATTCGTTTATTTGTTAATTTTGTTTACCGCTTTATGAAGGTCACTAATACAAATAGGAGGAGAGAAAAGAAAAAAGAGAAACATTTTTAAGATTTAAGAGCAAAAGGCAAAGATAGAAATAAAGTTCGACAAAAAGTCGTGTTTTCACGTTTTTTTGGTCCCTTAAATCGAAAATGAGATTTGTAAATCCTTCAATGATGCGAAACAGTGCTTTTCATCCGAATTTACCATAGTTCTGAGCATTATTCACATTCAACAGACATGAAAGAATTACAATTTTTCCGATAATTTTACCCGATGGAATTTTTTTAGAGATTGGGTAAAAAATGGATCATTCAGTTTAACACACACGAAATTAATTTTTGTTAAGAGTCAAACATATTCGAAATGAATTCCTACAATATTCGAGTCCATAATTATTGATAAATTAAACTGAAGTTAGTCCACACCTACTTTTTTTCATTGCAAAATTTTGCATCAGCCATTCAAGTAATTGCTCGAGGGTTAATGTAAAATGCAATCCACTACATCATCAAAATTAAAAATGAGTAATTTTACATATTTTTAAGCTGACAAAGAAATAAACTATTCAGTTTTCAAATTTACAGACTACAGCAACAAAACAAAAAACGATGAACGTCATTCACCAACATAGGTAGAGATAACTCGTAAAAATCAGTAACATGAGGACATAATCAAGCATAAAACGATATTTTCGAACCATGTAACCTTGATACCAGCTAGTAAAACGAATTAAATATAAAATAACGAAAGTGATTTTTTGTCGTATCTTCCATCTTGAAAAAATTTAACTGCCTGATCGAAATGATAAAATCAAAAATTTTTTTAAGAGATCAACTGACGTTTGAATAACGATTCTATATTTTTCTTGATTTGTTTTCGTCAAAATGTATTAGTTAAACTGAAAGGATTAAAAGATAAGAATCCAACTCAAAATAATCATGAAATCAAACAAATAAAAGAACTTCAGAAGTCTTAAATAAGAAAATTAATTTGAAAACCCAAAAAATTTTTATCCAAACATCAATCCAGAAATAATTATTTAAACACTCAAGATGATCAATTTTATTCGAATTCTAATAAAAAAAAAAAAAAAAAAAGATTTACACCACACGACTAATAAGTTAGGTAAGAATTAATTATTTTAAATATGCTTTTATAAGAGGATAAAACTCCCCCCACCAAAGTCCAGTGACCAAAATTCTGAAAAAAAAAAATATTAGAAAAGAAAAAACCCCGACACTATGACGATTCGAACACGACAAACACCGACTAAGGATTCGAGTTACAACCACAACGCCATGATAGCAGTTTGAAAAGTAAGAAGTAACTTGAGGTAAAATGAAAACACCATGATAAGAGAAAACTGATGACAACAAACTTCGATTTCAGCGCCCCTAGATGTTAGTACAAGAATTACGTCACATTTCGTCGCGTTAGTGACTGCAATAAAAGTGAATAATAATCACTCGAATATTAAAATAATTTCACTTATTTCAATGTAGTTCATCATTTTTATGAGAAAAAACTATAGTGCAGCAATACTTCGCTAGAAAATCCATTTCGGCAATTTTCATCAATAATCCGAAAAACGAATTCCAAATTTCTAAATAGTTGAAAAAAATTCAAAAAACTATCCATAATAATTGATATTTGACAAACGAATCGAATCCATCGTTGTCTTTGACAAAAATATTAATCCAACGATGTTTTATTGCTAAAAACTGATTTTAACCAGAAGATATTGTTTTCTAGTTCTCTTGGAAACTACGGAACCAATAAGTACCAAACCTCTATATCAGACTTGGTCCCATATAGAGAATACTTCTCATGAAAATTTCAGCTCTATCCCTTTAGTAACTTTTTCAAAACCGTGCACACAAAATTTTTTTCAGCAATTTTTTTTCTCCAGTTTTCTTAAAAACTACTAAACTAAAATAATCGCCAAACTTCAATCAGCGACATAAGGATAATCTATCTTGAAAAATTCAGCCCGATCTCCTTTCTTGTTTTCTCAGAATCCTGAGAAAACGACTTTTCCAGGAATTTTTTGTTTTCAAGTTTTCTCAGGAACTACTGAACCGATATGCACCAAGCTTCTTTCAGACCTGCTCCTATATGATAACTATCTCTCACGAAAATTTTAACTCTAGGTATGTTTTGTAGTTTTCTCAAAACCGTGAACACAAAATTTTGGGCGACACATACGTAAATATTATATACATTTAAAAAAATTAGGTCAAAATGGGAAAATAGTATCAACTGTTTTATTTAATCATGAAACGGTTAATTTTTATCATCCCTCCCCTAATCCTTTGATGAGGTCAATTTTGATACCGCGTTTGGAAGCAAACTGGGTGAAAAAAACATTTCATAAGAAGACTAGGTGGTTTAGGGCGAAGGGGTAAAATTGATGTACTGAAATTAGGGAAAAGGGTAATACAATACTCTAAATACCTAGTAGTATAATTTAACAATCATACTTAAATTTTAAAATTCGAAACACGTTTAAGATTCGTTTAAATCACTCTTAATGCTTGAGTGTACGAAACAAAGCATAAATGAATTCACTTACCAGGATTAAGTAGAAGAAGGAACTTAAGACAAATATAATCGCTGACGTCGAATTTTAAATCATGTAAAGTATGCGTAACTTGTGTAAATCGATCTTGCAGAGAGGGTACTCCCAGCAAACCTAAAGATAAGAGATCAAATTTCTGGCCATTATGAAGGGTAGTTTCGTCCTGTAGATTGTTGTGCATTCTCTGATGTATGTGGTCAAGGACTAACATATCGGACCACGAATGTTGAAGTAACTTCATCTGATCGTCGACCTGCAAAGTGAAACAGAAACAAAATACGTTAGGAAATATAAGAATAAGAGAAACAATATTAGCTGGTTTAACTCTTAAATTATAAGATTTTTAATAGCAGGATCAAATCATATAATAAGTTAAAATAATACTGTGTAACACAATGAATCAATATCGAGAAAATACAATTTTTATATATAATTTGAAGAAAGAGCAATGCTTTCAAATAGATGTATAATGCAATGAAATTGGCCCATTACAATTTCATTCCGAGTATTATCTATCAAACAATAAAAATTTAAATTTTGATTTCAGATGAGTGATAAGAAAATTTATAGCATGTGCAGGGACCAGGTTCCTTTTTTCCTCTCGGGGCTCCGCCCCTGTTGACAGACAGTGGATTTTGGTCCATCACCAAAATCCACCTCTTTATTTGTCTACGAATTCTAAAAACACACAATTTGTTGTATATAGGCTAAACAGACAAACTATGAAATTCATTCTCCGTTTAGCCAAAATATACTACAAAAATGGCTAACACAGATTTTCCTACATATATGTGTAAGAATTAATGTTGGCATTCCTGCGTATACAAGTATACACTCGATGCATTAGTGGATTCGTTAATCTCTTAATCTCATACCAAACGCGTTTTAGCAATGCATCTTTCAATACTACGTGCATTTTGTAACTGACTATTTTTAATCTGTATCATTCCATGTGGGGATCTAATACGTTGAACACCTCTCGTTTTTTGTTCGCCTTGTTCTTTTAATATGTAATAGCCCGACGGCTCCGTGTTAGTTTCAAATACATTTTTTGCAATTAACTTGTCGTATTGTGTTTTAAGGTTTATCTCTTGATAAACTTATATATGTACCTATGACGATCAATGTAAGCCTAAATGTGTTTACTGTGAATCACGATACTCCCAAGTAAAGTGCGTGAACAGCCAATCATATACACCAGTGATGCCTATCGTTATTCGCTAGTGAATCGAGTCTTAAAAAGTTGGCTGTTTAACCAAAATGGTTAATAAGAACACGCGAATAAATATCAAATCCCTGTGGGTTACGAGGCTCAACCAGCAGCATGTCTATATCACCTATTTTGAACGATGAATTTTCTGAGGGTGAAAAAACTGGTCAAAGGAGAAGCCCCGAAACATTTCTCTAAACAATTATTGACACAATAACGTAATTTCAATATATGAAATTTGAATATTACAGTAGATATTTTAAATTTTAAAAAAGGAAAGGTCTCCAACTCCTAAACTTTACTGACAGCAGAAAAGTGATGTCTTACAGGATAATGGGAATAAAGGGACGTAATTTCACTGACACAAACAACAATAAAACCCTGTAAATAACATTTTATTGGTACAGTTGTCTGAAAATATTAGTAAGTAGAATTGTTAACATATTATGCTAGCTTCAAAATAAAGTGATTTCTCCAAATTTATAATTTTAATTTTTTAGAAAAATTTGCCATCTACTTTGGGACTTGTTCCTGTGACCTCCATATTTAAAGGCAGACTTCTTAACCAGTAGGCTACCCAAGTTAGTTGAGAAAAGGCAGTCAATATGACTATATCTGTTCATTTTGATTATTTTTTTATCTTTAAAATTGCTAATTAATGATTTTGTTGCTTTCTAATAATTTAACTATAAAAAATATCTTTCTCAATAAGGTTTGAAAGTGAGTTTACATGACTTAGGAATTGCTTACTCGCTGTGCTTGTTTGACAAATTCGCCCTCGCATGTAATTCCTCACTTTCAAACCTTGGTGTGTAATATACTATTTTTCTTATTAAAACAAATTTCACCTCCTTAAGAAATGACCTTGTTGCATTCTCCTATTTTTATAAGCTTTTATTCTACTCACTACTGTGATTTTCGAATATACCAATACTGCAGCCAACCTTCCGCAACGAAATAATATTTATTTGGCATGAAGCTAAAGCCCAAAAAAAAAAGAAAAAGTTTATCTTTTGAAAACGCGTTTTTAAAGTAAACTTATTATTCTAAATAATATTACAGGTGTTATAAATGTAGTATTTCCTGAAATGACAAAAACGAGTGAAAAATGAAACTTTCCATTCCCGAGCAGAGTGTTTTTAATTTTCAGAACAAAACATTTAGTTTATATTCATAAAACAAATTCTTATATCTTGTATCGAAGATTTTTTATTTTATACATATTAATATCATTACATCACAACTCATTCATTACTTCCCTACCTATTAAAAATTTTTAAAACATTCAAATTCAAAAACAAAGCTCAAGGTGGACACTGATGGTTAATCTAATCTCCTGAATGTTCCAAGCTACTATACCCACTGTGCTCAGAGGACATTTTTACAATATTATCTTTTAGCAAGAGTGAAATCATTTCATTTGTAACTACAAGCTATAAAAAAAGAGCAATCAAGTCGTGATAGCAGTGTGGTTTGATGCTCACTGACCACGTTTTACATAATTCTACAGCTTCTGGAAATGAATATATTGACCTGACGCTCATTGAGATAATAAAAATTGCTACGTTTCTTCTGTGTAAAAACCAATTCAACAATTGCCAGCGAGGAGCCAGAAGGATACAGCTCTCAACATCTTAGAGATATATAAAGTCGATGAAAATTCCATTTAGCAATGTACCTACATACGATCTTACCTACATGTTTAACATATAGCAGAAAAAATAAGTATTTTCAATATTCTCTTCTTCTTGTGTATCTATCATCCATAAGCTATTTGGAGAAAATTGAGACATTAACTGCACTAACGCTCATGCCGATGTCATCACAATTCAGCAAAAAGTAAAAAAAATAAAAAATTTCAGAACAACATGAAATAGAATTTTTTTTTACTCTCGATATCCGTACCCAACGGCGAAAACTAGGTTATCGTCCAATTAAATTGCGTACAAAGCGAAAAAGGTTTGCCAAAGGCCCTTCAAAGTACTTGGGTATTCGAAACGACGACGTTGCTATCAACTTTTCGACCTCGACATTAAAATTCATGAAGCGAGAAAATTTCTAGGGTGGTGAAAAAGCTCTTTCTTTTTTTTCCGATTCTTCTCCTCGATCTCTTTCTTTCATTCTTTCTCCATTTCTCTCTCGAGTACGGATACGAAAAATTTTCCAGCTCAAGGTTTTTAGTCTCGTTTTCGTTAGCTCTAAAATTCTTCACTTCTTTCTCCACTTCCTTTCTTTCCTATTACCATGGAGAAGAAAAATGTAGGGGATGGAGAAAGTAAGGACACGCAAGACAGAATACACAAGAAAATCGTTTTCGTCCTTGAAACTTTGTTGGAGAACTCGTCTACAGTATGAAAAGTTGTGAAAAGAGGGGAAAAAATTCGATATATCTTTTTATTCAGCCAACAAAAATGATCTGTGAACTGTATCCTCTTCGTAAGGATTCCATTCGCATTTTTTTCTCCTTCGCAAACTGGTTGCTTTATTTAACCGCACAGAAAACACTACCGATCAATGTTTTATTTAGTGCGGACAAAAAATGATTCCCACGCTAAAGATGCTCTTTCCTTCATTTTAAATTAACCTTTTCATCACTTTCCGTACTTCCATTTGTAGAAGTCAAAAACTTTTTAAGTGAAGGTGTGGAACTACTCGCTATTTATACAAAATCAATTTAAAAATAGAAAATTCTCTAAAAACCTAAGAGGAAATTGAATTAATCAGTAAATCACAAATTGTTGAATATTTTCAATTTCTCTATTAAAGCTGTTCAAAAATCTCTTAAAATTTATCTGGATAATACACACGGAAACTTGCTGGAATTTTCTACCTCAGATTTATTTAAACACATAAATTATAGTTATAAAAAATATAAAAATAGGTTTTTTACTATTTTCAAAATCAAAACTATGAATACCTAGATGATTTTTGTATAAAATCGAAAACATTTAGAGATGAAAAAATTATAAACGAAAAAACTCTAAGAGAACAATGGGACTTGATAAATTTTGAAAAACCTTAATAGGAATTGATTCCAGTTGAAAAATACGAATTCAGTCAAATATTCTGGATCCCTCATCTGTTTTATGTTCATTAATTATATCGAGAATAATTTTGTTTTACTTAAATATTCTGTGGTACAAATACTTTTGCGACAGATTCTGGCCATTATTTGTAAAAACTTATTAAACTACCGTATACTGGTAACAATATTTCAATTGAAATGGGAAAGAACCATATATTATCAACATTTTTGGAATTCAGAAAATTTGATATTAGAAGTTTGAGTATTTCTCACGAATTCTGTAGTAAAATTTTTCTTAAAAGTCAATTCAGGGGTATAGTGTGAAAAATTTCTCTCATTCAGATAACAGGTAATAGGAAATCAGCAATTATTGGAATCATATTTTTAAATTACGCTCCTCATCCTAATGGACAATTTACTTATTTTTTATCTGGTAATAATAATTTTGATATTATTATAGAATACTTAGGTATCCTATTAAGCAATTAGTCGTATTACAATTCCTGTTAATGTTATCAACATTTTTGTTACATTCTTCAGTTTTCACTTTCTTTGTAGGTCTATCAACAATATAACTTCAGAATTTCTGAAATTACTCTGCGGGTCCAGTAAAATATATACAGGCTTTCAACTCGAATCAAATTGCTATTGAGGTTTTACAAAATTTTATAAAATCTCGTAGTGCTATTAGAGTTTTTTTCACCTCGAAATGTTTTAAATTTCATAGCATGGAAAAAAATCAACCTGGTATCCACAGTTTTGATTTTAAAAAAATGAAAAAAAATATTTTCCACTTTTTTATAACTTAAAATTTTTTTGTTAAAATAATTCTGAGGTAGAAAATTTTTGCACGTTTCTGTGTGTATTATTCAAATAAATTTTAGGAGATTTTTGAAGAGCTCTAATAGGAAAATATAAAACTATTTATAACAATTTGTGATTTACAGGTTATTTCAATTTCTTATTTGGTTTTTCAAGAATTTTCTACAATTTTTAAATTGATTTTGTATGAGTAGTGAGTGGTTTCACACCTTCACTAAGGAAGTTTTGACTTTTACTAATGGAAGTATGAAATTAAGTTTTGGACTTTTACTAGTAGAAGTATGAGAAGTAATCGATGAAAGAGTTAAATTTACCTGAAACGAAAATGGTTAAACCTGACTAGTCTGTGAAATTCATACACACCGGCATAAAATCGAAAACATAACTTGATATTTTTCTTCTTTCAATAATTATTCCAAATAACTGCCAAAACATGCACCCAAATTTCTAATCTTATTTCTTCGTCGGTACATCCGAAACATCATGTCGATAAAACATTTACCTACTCTACACAATAAATGAAAGATCCATCACACATTGAAAAAAAAATCAAAATCTAATCATTACACGCAAATCGAGGTGGTGGTCCTATTGAATTTTTTTTACAATCGATGAGGTAGTTTTATAGTTTCCTTTAAATAAAAAAACTGTTAGTTTTTAAAGTAATATTGCCGCTAACACTAAAAACAAAAAATCAATAAAAAAAATTTTTTTCAAAAAATAGAAATGATTTCAAAAAAAAAAAAAAAAAAAAGCAAGCATTAAAAAGAAAAAAATAATTCTTTTAAAATTTCTCCAGCAAGATCTAAGTCTAGGGACTGGAATTATTGAAGTCCGCGCTCTTTTCTTTTACCAAGTAGGCTTTATACGTTAATTCCATCCAATTTTATGATAAAACTTTTTAATTCATGTGTACTTCAATAATTCCAGTTCCTAGTCCTAGATCTTACTGGAAAAATTTTAAAAGAATTATTTTTCTCACTTTAATGCATTTTTTATTGTTTTTTTAAATTCGGTTCTATTTTTTGAAAAAAAATTTTTTTCAATGATTTTTTGTTTCTAGCGTTTGTGGCAATATTACTTTTAACACTAACAGTTGTTTTATTTAAAGGTAATTAACTACAGAGATAATTAAATAATAGGTTCAAAAATTATACTCACTAAATCAATGAGATAGAGAGTAACATTCAAAATTAAGTAAATCGCATCAAAATGAAATAATTCTCAATGTTGAAATAATCATTTCGTTGAGTGAATAGTTTTACCAATGATTAGGGGCGTAACCAGGATTTCTTCAAAGAGGGCGGCAAAAAATATATTTGATGACTTTATTTGCTTGTCAGTTTTAAAAATTTATAAAATTTGAGAAATTTAGCATCTATGGAACCCGCTGTCGCATACATATCAGTAAAATTTTTTCAAATTTTAAAAGTGACAAGCAAAAAACAAAATAAAAATAAGGTCACGAAAGAATCACCCCTTTGCCCCCCTTGGCTACGCCCTTATCAATGATTACCTTTGAACAAAAACCTGACCGAAAATCGTACATATTTTCATAAATATCTAATTGTTTTCAACAAGATTCTTTTAGAATTGGAGACAAAATAAAATTTTCGATGGCTAATTTCAATCTGAATCAAGAAATATTTATACAAAGAATTCCTGAACAAGATATCATTAACTCTTCTTTCGTAGAAATTACATAACATAGGCTATGACTCAAATTCACTGAAACGAATTCAAATTAAAATCTATAAATTAAAATAATCGGCTGAATCTGTTTATCTTTCACTTAAAATAAAATATCTCGATATATAATTGAAGGATAAAGGCGTACATTATAGGCCTAAAATAGGATTATCGAATGAATCCTTATATTCTGCATGACTGAAGATGAACCTAGGGGATAAGGCTTTATAATTTTATTCATTTTTCATTCAAAACTGGAATGTTTACAGAAATAATTTAGTTAAAATGACATACATCGGTTTATGGCATTCGGAACATTACAAATTATTGAAAGGGTTTTCATTTGCCTCATTATAAGATTTTATTATACTCACTACTGCGACTTTAAAATATACCAATATCGCAGCCAACCTTCCGCAACAAAATAATGTTTATTTCGCATGAAGTTAAAGCCAAAAAAATAAAATAAAAATAAAAGCTTATCTTTTAAAAATTCGTTTTTAACCTAAACTTATTTGATCAATCCTGTACCAAAGTTACCTACGCCTGAACATAATATCAGATGAAACTCTAATTCTATTCGTTTTCCACTCAAGACCTGAATAATCTTGAAACCTAGGTTAGTTACAATGACATACATGAGATTAAAATACTCGGAATTTTACGCATGATTAAAAGCCCTCATTTTGTAGATTCAATTCATGTGGGCTAAAGATACGATGGAACAATCGAAATAATTATTTGGAAACGCCTTAAAATCAGAAAAATTCCACGAGACTGAAGTCTTCTCTCAGAAGGTAATTTACGACGATCAATAAAGCCATACACTGGATCAAGATGGAATTTATTTACCAGAACTTATAATCAATGATAAACAGTTTTTTGTAGAGCACTATTCCAAGCAAAGTCTTATAAAGACATGAAAAAATAGAACCAGATGAATAGGCACACAGAAAATGTTAAATGGAAGAAATGTTGCAGGCCTGTGTGAATGAATGCTGCGGAGGAGAAGGATCAATTAAAATTATTTTACTTGATGAAAAAATTTTCAATAAAGTATCAAAAAGTTTATTGAAACTAAAATTTGAAAGTGATAATTCAAAAACATATTTTCCACCTACGGAATCCAAATCCAATTAAGAAGAAAAAAATACGAGCCAACGTCTCAAAAAAGAGAGACACCACTTTACTCCAGTGAAGTCTCGTAATTTCACATAGACCCGTTCATAAAAAAAAGTACAATACGAGCAAACAGAAAAAAATGAAGAAAAAAACGCAATAATTGTGAACATGAATCTATCTACTTGCATTAGGGAGGGACAATCATTATAGAATTAACGATGGTTGATTTGAAATGGAACATTACAACTGGAAAGGAACTATTTCCAAACATGGCAATTTACATTCTTGAAGTTTGTTTACTTTTTTTTTAAACACTTTTTTCTACCTACCTACGCGCCATATGGTAGAGTAATTATCGAAAGTGCAACTTTTGTACAACCTAATCATGACAAAAATACATTATAAAACTTTAGCGACACAGTTTACGTAAATTCAGCAAAAAAAAGGTTTAAAACTTAGACGAAAATACAAGCAATCCTTTAAAATTGTGTCAAGGTTACTATTTCTGTAACGCGTTATGAAAGTTCTATTTTCAATTCGACACGAGATGCCAGTTATCGCACATCACACACCTTAATTGGAAATCATTTTTAAGTAAGTTTTCGAAAAAAAGCTACTTATTAAAATTGAACTCTTACATATTACACATTTCAAAATTTCTATGTAACATGGTAAAAGTTCCAATTTCTGTCTGGTAATCTTAAAATTTGGTACATAAATTCGGATCCGGACAAGAATGTGACTTATTGTTTTTTTGTCAGGATAAACCGCACAATACTTTCGGTACATCTGATTATGTTGCATTTTTTGCAGTTTAACGACTCTGAAACAAGTAATTTTCGAGCATTAGTCACAAAATTTTAGAGGGACATTATGTTTTATTCTAATATTCTGTTAAATTTGCTTTTAATCGACATAACGATTCATACGGGGAGGTGATTTGAGAAAATCTTAAACCATTGCTAAGAAGAGAAAATAAATTCTTAATGAAACAAAAAAACTGGGCGGGAAGCAGGTTCGCTGTTATTATAAGCTTTTATTCTACTCACTACTGCCGACTGCGATTTTAAAATATACCAATACTGCAGCCAACTTTCCGCAGTGGAATAATATTTATTTCGCACGAAGCTAAAGCCAAAAAAAATCTCATCTTTTAAAATTCGTTTTTAACGTAAACTTATTTTATTTGCCAAGGAATCACTTATTAACATGCGTATACTTATGTTTCATTGGATTCCAAGTCTTCTGATAATTTATAACTTGACAAAACAAGAAATCAATATGAATCTACTTAAAAGTTGGAAGGTAAATTTTGTATAAATTTTTCAACTTTTAAATCTGTTTTTCTTTCAATTCGTTTTCTCTTCCATAAAGTGATTGAACGGGAGAATTTTAAAACGAAAGTAATATGAAATTTGAGAAATAATGACTAGCGTAGTAAAATTTTCACTAATAATATCAAGAAAATTTAAAAACTTTGAAAAACCGAGTCCTCTACAACTTCATCAAAGAAAAATACGTTTAAATAAGTCAGCAATATTTCAACTATTTACGGATGAGCAGAGATTAGATTTTGGAACTGTTGTTTCAGAAATAATAAGAAAATGCGACCACACACAGAAATTCGGAACATACCACTACGACTAATTATTTTCAGTTTTATTAATTCGAAAGCAGAAGCATATTTTTTCTCACGAAGAGTATAGATAAAAGAAGGAAATATAAACTGTCCACAATAAAATAATGTTATGACAGAGGAAGTCATTTTTTTAATAGAATCTCTCCTGTTCTGTTCCCTTTGCAATAGAGGCCAAGATTATGAGGCACTAAAACGTGTGGATATTTTTTCGAGGCAGCTTCTAGAATACCGAAAGAGTGGAATTCAAACGTTAAACGTTATCACCTATTTAAACTATTAGTCGGAGACACATCCAGAATTCAGAAAAATAAGGCATTTACAAAATAAATTTGCATAAAATTACTGAATTTCAATGGTGAGAAAATTACACATGTACATCAACGAGCGAAAATGGAGATTCTCCTCCTCTAAAGGTAAGGATCACTAACATATTATAAATATTAATAAAACGTACAAATTGAATCACTACTAATTCATGTTATCCCTCAAAGAGCTAAATTCTTTGATATGATCGCCCGTGTAGAATCAGATATATGTATTCCGGTGAAAAGGGAATTAATAGAGAACTTCCTAACATAACGGACACACGCCTTTCATTATTCAACGCCTTTTTTGAAGTGAAACAAATTTCAACCTTCAAAATTACATAGTTTCCTCCACCCCGCTATACTTAGGCGATGGCTGGATATGCTGATCTGCGAGAACAGACTGAAAACAGACTATTTTTTGGAGAAAAAAAAAAGAGAAAATCTAGACGATAACAAAACATTTGAGGTAGTACCACCTTTAGATGTATTCATACTAGGCAGAGAAAACGATATTCAATACAAATAAATCTGCCACTTCCAAAGGCGACTTTAACGGCTAGACGGGTCCACGGTCCATTCGTAGCGATGAGAAGGTGACAAAGAGTTGCTTTTTTTTTCTCGATATCACGCAATATCTTAAATTTGAAGACTTGAGTCGCATTTAACTTGCGGCCAAATACTTGTAACACATCGTTTTGCACCCGAATGACGTGTACGAGAAGAAGTGCAAACGTCCAGTAGGAAATTACAAAGCGCGTCGGAAAATTTCAAACGATTTTCAGCACTCTGCCAAATTTTACAAATGTGGATCAGTTTAGAGAAATAATGCCACAGACCGACAAAATTCTATAAATGGCGAACGTGAATCTCGCAAGAGGTGACAAAATTTCGAAACGATGGCTCACATTCGTGGCGAATTCACCAACACGTACCCTACTCAATTTCGATTACTAACAGCTCATGTTCGGCGAAGCAGCGCAATATTTAGAACGGATTCACCCAATGTAACGAACAACCAACGTATTCGTCTTCAGAAGTCAAAAATAAGCTAAAGGCTGCGAAAAAAATGGTTCATAGGAGTTGAGTGCACAACTATCATCGTTGGAAAAATCAAATGAACAGAGTACCTTTAAAGGTTTGATCCACTCGGAAGAATCTATTCGCCAGCTTGTGGCCATTAGTCAACGCGTTAATTGGACACACCAAGAAAAACCAACAGAGAATACGTTCGCCTTAAAATTCACCGCTTTTTCAAACCTGGCCACGCACGAGAAGAGACGAATGGCGTGGCTGTTGCTGGTGGTGGTGGCGGCGACGGGCAAACTGCATTCGCCAATTTCACGATGTCGCATTTCATAATCGCCAATTTCAAGTAGATACCGAACACCTCGAAAGGGAGATGTGAACATACATACCGAACACATTATTCGAACGAAATCATTCGGCTGAGAAGAAACGAATAAAAAATACAACGAGCCGGCGACCTCTGCCTAATCCACCTACCAATAGAATACGAACTACTAAAAATGAGACCGAGAAATAGAAGGGGAAGGGAGTCTGCGTGTGTTACTACAAATCGATTCGACGATATCAATATCTGGATACCGTGCGGCAGAAGCTTACCGCACCGCCGCTGAACAATGGCGGAACAGCGCAAGAACCGATGGAACAACCTGACTGTTGTATCATCTATCTCATACCTATAGGCAGACAAACGTGCACCGCGCACAACATAAGCACACCTATATATATATATATATATATATGTATGTATGCATATATATAGATAGCACCAGCATCAGTCCAGAAAGTCGGCTGAACCTGGCCTCGTCTTCTAATAGCCTACCAATGTACTAATAAACCGAAACACTACGGTCGAAGACGACAACTATACTCGCTATTGACTCTTTGCCCACGAGTCTCCTTCCATCAACTTCTCGCCTTCCTCACCTCCTCACTCCCTTCTCCCATTCCAACGACCGCCACTCTACACCATCTTTTTTTTTCTTTTTTTTCTCTTTTTTTTCCACTCTTTCACCGACTGACTGACTGACTGGCTGACTGGCTGTATCGACTTCTCTCGCACCAGCTCACACAATTTGACAACCAACAGGCTGATCTCCCGCCACAACGTCTCGACTTTGACACAGTTGCTCACTCTCAAGGCCAAGAAACATCAACGCTTTGCGAACCTCTCGACCCGCCACCATCCTCCTCCCGGCATACTTCATCGTAGCCGTTGCTGCTGCCTTCACCGCCATCGTCGATTATCGTGACGGCAACGTAACTCTCTCCTTACGCGGTATTACCGTAAAATGGCGCCGTTTTACGCAACCTTACATAATTACGAAAACAACCGCCGATCGGACCAAACCGAACCGAACCGAATTGAACCGAACCGAACCGAGCACATCGCAGCCGCCAGCCGGAATATAATATATTCGTTTAATAATAATGATACTCGTAGACTTTCGATGGTGTTGTGCCCGATGCGAAGACGTTGCCAATTGTACCTGGCGTTTTAATTACGACCACCGTGCACTTGGATTCGTAGAATGCATCGCCAACCATAACACCATAAGCTCGTACGCAGCCGCCAAAAATCAGAGAATCGTACGACTGGGCGCTAGCCAAACTTTTGGACATGGAAAATTTGATTCACCGAATGAGATCCGACTCTTGGAGAATTAGTCGAGAATGCGAGTCAGTTCGCTAAGTCACCGAGTCGACTCCACTCATTCACAACTCGATGAAGGAACTGACTACCTCGGGGTATCGTTTTAGGGTGGAAAAAGTCATAAATTAATGATGAGACTTTTCACGATTCACAGGTATAGTTTTCAGGTCAGGAATCAATCATAATCGGTAACGTATCTCATGAAACTGGAAAAACGGCCATGAATACAATGAGACTGTACGATACGATAATCAACACTTTATATTATTTGACTAGCTGCTCGTGGAGCCAGTTTCGCTTGACTAATGCTCAGTATAGCTAGTACATTTACCTATGTTATTTGATATTTGGGAAAAGGTCTATCACAAATATTCAGACGGCTCGCAGACAAAGCTACATAATATTACACAATAAAATAGAATTTAAAATTCTCCCCTCTTCGATACGGTGCGGGCCGAGGAACGGATCTAATGAAAAAAATGAACATTCGCTGTCTCAAAAAACATGTTCATCCATAACTGCTGCAGAAGCAGAAACAACATAATTATACATGATTGTTAAGTATATGGAATTACAGATCAGATATAGTTTGTTTTTATCCCCGTTTTCATTTGTGGCGCGATTTAAAAATGTTTTTGGCATATTTCATCGTTATTTGGCCCCCTTTTGTCCCAGAGTGATTTTCAGTAACCCAAGTAGCCCTAAACATTGCTCAATTGATTACCTACAAATTGATGCAAACCACATTAAAATCTGTCCAGTGGTTCGTGAGATTAGCAAATTCAAAGAGAATGAGGAATTCTTTTATAATATGTGTAGATAGATAGATGGATGTATAGATATACATAGACAAATAAAGATATAGATATGCATAATTTACAAAAGCAGTAGTTTTTAATGACTCTGTGCAAAGGTCATAGAAGCATTTTGCAATAGCGATGTTAACGTAATAAACAGCTTAATGTGACTTGGGTGAGCTCAGGTATTCCGAAATCCAGATCAAATCTGACTGAAAAGCACTCGTAGTTCTTTCATTTTTCTCTTCATTTTTGAACTAACTCCGTATCTCTTCATATTCTTTCAACTCACGGTAGTCTGTTATAAGGGGGGAGAGAGACCGTGGGGGATTAAAAAATTATAAGAGTGTGTATTTTTTGGTAAAAATTGTATTGTTTCGGGGGAAGAGGTTGGAAAAAAAGGTGGTGAAGATAGGACCTTCTACTTACGATTGAGCTATTTACGCCCTTGGTTTATCATCTGTTCGATTTATAAAGTTAAGGATCCGTATTCTATAGGACTGAAATAATCGACTATTGAGAAACGGAAGTTCAGTCAACTCTAAATTAGTGTAGAAAATAGAAATGAATTCTAACAGGGTCAGACAAAAAATCCGGGCCCAGCGGTAGTCGTATTTTGAAAAAAATTTAGAAGAGGAATTTCACTTACTTTAGACGTAGCTACCTACTGATAAAATAATTTCGTGAGTGAAACAAAAATTGTTTAGGTGTTTTTTGAGTTCTAGAACATTCATATGAGTACTATTCAACAGTTTTTTTGTTTTTCAAAATTTCTCGAGAGTACTCTGTATACGCCCGCGTTTCTGGTTCGAAAAACTCCTGCATTTACTTTAGTGTATTCTACCAAAGGATATTCAATTTTTTTTTTGAGTAGGTATGCATTTTGAAAGAAAGTCCAGACCCGTGAGAATCACCTATTTTCCCTTTTCCTGCCCTGATGTCTAGCTAGTGTTTTTTCGAAATTTGAGAATTCAATTTGGTCAATACTATAAACATATTTTGAAAGAAACTTGGCAAAAAGTGAATCTTCAAAAACGAAAAAACGTCGAAATAAATTTCCATTTAGAAGAAGACAAGAATAGTTTATCAGTTAGTCTCGTGCATATACGCGTAAACTGCAGCCGTGCATTGGGAATAAAACATTATTGATTCTTTATGTAAGGAGCGCCACAAGTGGATCGATTTGCTCGAAAGGAAACACGAGTAGATAATATATTGTCTCATGTTTAGAAAATCAAAAAGCTATTTTTGGTTGCGAGCTCAACACGTAACACAGTGTACCGTATTCAGTTTTATCTTCTTTGTTACTCTCAAGTACCCTAAAGCCATCCTTTTAATGACATAACAGATTATTACAGAAAACTTGGATGATCCCGCAGTTAATGGCAGTCCTATACCTACGAAGTTTTCACCATTCTGGAAAATGAATCATATTCTCTCAATTATTTTTATTCGACAGAAATAAATTCATCATCTACACTGCAACACTTAATTATCATTTTTTAATTTTTGATGAAATCTCGTGGAGAAAATTGAGCAGATCATTCAGGACAGAAACCACCGACGAAATCTTCAAAAATGGTAGAAAATTAGTTAAACTTAAAATTTTTGTCATTCCTCCCTCTTAAAAATGACGCTTTAGATCCGATACTGCAACTCGTAAGTAATACCTAACTAATGGTGAATAGATTAATTATATATCTCGATCATTCATCAAATTATGAATTATCGTCCTTCAAAAATTTCAAAATTTTTTTTCAAATCTGTTATTTTTTTATTTTGTTGTAAAAAATACATTTCTTCGAGGGTAACGTTAGATTTAACCTTCAATTAAAGGATTCCTCAGGAAAAGCATACCAACTACAAAAATTAATTTGCAAGACTAAATACCAACTAGATTTGAATTTAATATTTTTGGAAGAATTAATTATTGGTTGTTCCAATTTCGCCGTTTAAAAGCAACATTAATCTGTTGAATACGGCAATTCCTCATTCTGACATTTGATTAAATTATCACTACTCTCATCGGAATTTCATTAACTTGTCGCTCTTTTCAACGATTAAGCAAACAAAACGTGATTTTCTATGAAAAAAAAAAGAATATACAGCCAAAATACGTCAAAAATATGAAAAAATTAAATTATGAAGTACAATAAACCCGTCAGAAATGCTTAACTTTCAAGTTACCCCTTCTGAACAAAAGGATAAAAAAACCACGTAGATATGTACTTAATTTCTGTTTTAAATTTGACTTTTGATAAAAATAATAATTTTTCAACACGTAAACTAAATCCAATAAATAGTTTTTTTATGCAGTTTATTTTTTGCTGTCACAATCTTAAAAAAAATATAAAAATTCAAATTCAGTCCTTAAGAGCTAAAGCAGACGAAATTTATGCAGGACTTTTTGAAATGCAAATTTAAACGGAACTACGAAAGATGAATTCGAAAATGTTTTCGAAACAAGGTGGACTAAAAAATGGCTCTTGATGAAAATTCAATCAAATAAATGGAATTAGCACACAGACCATTCAATAATCGTTTTCAGTGTACAATTGATTCTCACAGTTTCAGTAAATCTAGCATTTCCACCATAATTGGGAATCTAGTTTCTGCTGCGGGGGCCAATAGCTCGTAAAATAAAATATTTATACAGGCTATGTCATCAATTTAGAATCGAGTCATGAAAAATTTGGAGAAGTTGAAATTTTAAAAGAAAATTTAGCGAAGGGGGAGGATCAAAGAATGATTCTGGATCCTTAAAAATGTATCTAGAACGAAGTGAAAAAAAAAGTATAAGTAACGCAGCTCCAACCTGACATTTCCAGACATACTTTTCTACATAATTTGAGTGCCACATTGGAAATACACATTTTTCGAATCAATAAAAAATAAAACTACACGGTAAATTGTCAGATGAATTTGATACGTTCATCTCGTCTTCGTGTAACATATAATTAAAATTTTTAGACAAACACGACAATTCTGAGTTAACAAGAAACAAGTGAATTTTGAATTTCTATACTGCTCTGACTATCTGAGAGAAGGATTAGGAAAAGAGAAATTTGGCATAAATTCCTGTGCTAGAAACGCATAACATAAATTTAAATAAAAACCTAAACGTATATACATGGCTGGTTATCACGAATACAGAGAAACGGAATCTTGAACAGAAAATGATAAAAAATTTAAATTCTTCAACTGTCAAACGATAATTAGGGCACGAATATAATCACAAAATGTACGTTTGACACATGAGGTATAAATTATCTATAGAGGGATGCCAAAAAATGAATAAAAACTTTTGACTCGTAGTGATTTTCATTACCTACGATGAAAGTAAAACGTAAGTACAAGCAAAATGCGAAATTAGTTCAACGAGTTACTTTCATCTACAGTCCCCCGCATCCACACGTAAAATTTTTCTTAAAACGTAGCAAAGGGAGACACAACTGAAATGAAAATTCAACGGAGAACAGACCAGTTTCTCTATTCTCACTGACCACATCGATTAAATTTGCAGAAATGAAGGAGGAGTAATGGCACCAGACTGGTAAATTTAGAACAAAATAAATTCATGATGGTGAAGATAAAGTAACTGATGAAGAATTAATATTTAAAAACTATTTTGCATTCACGTTGGGTAGAAGTAGCGAACGTTGAAAATCATGCCAAAACCAGGACACTCTCATATAAGCAGCTCCCTCATATCACATTTAACTTCGTGCGATATTTAATTTATTACCAAAAAACGAAGCTTTCTCTGAGGAGTTTGACGCCACAAAAAAAGGACTTAAGTCATAGATTCCAAAGCAATGTAAATGTCATGAAGAAAAAATATTTAAATAATTCTAGGAGAGGGTGGATTCAGAAAGTACATATTTTCAAACACTCAACACTTTCTCTTCAAAAAGATAATTCAAATTAAAAAATTTACATTTTGAAATTGAGAGATTACAAAATATTATTGTAAAAGAAATCAATAAAAATATATCCATCAATTCTGAAGCTGTTTATCACACAAGAGGTGAACGAACGAGTAATTAAAAATGAGAGATGTACAAAAAATGGTTATTAAAAAGGTATGCAAACGATTGATACAGAATGAGTCAGCACTGAATGTATAGAAACGTGAAAGATACTACAGCATAAAACTACGAGTGACAAAGAGTGGTAAATTTCGAAAAAACTGGCCAACAAATGAAAACTAGGTTAATAGGTAAACGAATAAAAGCGAAAATCAAACGCATAACAAAAAATCAAGACAGAGAAGAAACTGTACAATAACAAGGCTATCTGAAACGCTAATAAAAGAAATATTTATTTGGCAAAAGTGCAAAAATCTGCGAAAGCGAATCAAATTTGGCCACACGAGATCAAAATCAATTTAAGATGATCATTTTCTAAGTATAAAGTTGTAGAAAACACGTCTTTAGAGTAAAAATAACTGAATAATTAAACACGAAAATTCACTCAGACCTTAGGATAGCAAAAACTAGATAGCATTCAATCACCAAAGAAAATCTTACCATAGTACAACATTACAATCGCAAACAATGTCTAGCACCAAGTTTGAATCTGAGAGATAAAATTCTAAGCGGTTGAATATTTCTCCAATTCAACATGGGTAACAACGTTTGAAAAAAATAATGGCGAACTAAGTATTAAGAAAAATGAATTTCAGATTCATTCTATGAGAAAGACGAAAATTCAAAAAGTCACTGTACCATATTCTGACGTCGAAAATGAAAAATAAGGCGAACTAAATTTTGAAAATAGGTACCTATTGAACAACATTATTAGAAAAACAGGGACGCGTTGACAGACTCATTCAGACTTTAGAGCAACTGGAGATTCGAAAATTATCTCAGATATCTGACAAATTTTAAATAGGATCACGGTACCTAGTGAGACGAAGACTTCATCTCGTGAAGACATTAAAAGCGAAAAAGTTAAATTTTGAAAGATGCGATTTTAGCGGTAAAAGACAGGATTTTTCGTATTCAAACAGTGATAAAAACATGCCTCATCATTAGCGGTAATTTATGTTGTTGTACTGGGATGTTAATAAATTAGATACAGCCCATGAGAAAATTTCAAACATAATTTCGCAGCATAGATAAGATAAATATGATCAAGATTTAGAAATGAAAGACGTATCAGTTAGTTTCACGAATATCCAAATTGCTCTTGTTTTTGAAGAATTGTACGATAAATACTACTCAGAATACTCAGAAAAACTCGGCCGAAAAATTTTCGAGTATTCTGGTAAAAACATCGAAGTGTGATAGATAACATTTTTAGTTCACTCGTTACTGGATGTAATGCTGTAGGATCAGTATAATAACAAGAATATGCCAAGTATTTTTTTCACTTCTTTTTTCTTTTTTTTTTTTTTTTTCCAACCACTGAGTCTTTCATATGGAGAGAGAATTATATTGATATTGATATACATATATGTTTATCGATATAGAAATTATATCAGTATCTACCAGTAATGCAATAAGTACATTAATATTTTAAGAAAACTTCATGATTTTCATATCAATAAATATCTATATATCTTGATATATATTAATATTAAATCATTTCCCTAGATAAAAGGTGATAAAATTCAATCAACATACCTATATCGATATATTTTAGCCTGTACACTTATTTATATGGTCGAATATTAAAAATACGAATTTATCCTTGAAATAAAATTCTTGGCTCAAAACTGATTGTAATTATAGCTCCTATGAACAAAATAATACTTCCGGTAATTCAGAGTATTGCAGAGTAACTGAATCCCTGGGTCTTGAATAAGCGGGAAGATACTTCCCCCACAACACGGAAGAAAATTCAAGAACACGTTCTTCCCAGGCTTCGATGTCAATTAAAAAAAAAGGATTCCGGCGCACTTTAGTAACATACAACGACGTTATGGTATCCAGCCTAAAAACAGACTTTGGGGCATATGATAAAAGTCATTCTGACCTAAAAATATTGCCCTTTTTTGTAACATCACGTAAAATTATTCTTTACTCCCAAAAAAAAAAATCAGAATAAATTAGTTAGGGGTGAGTAAAATTCTCGTAGCATCGTATCACATTAAAAAACCCAATAATTCGTTTTTTCATTCTTTTTGTTCATTATCTTGTTATTCATGCTTCAATAACGTTTTCGCCATATTTTGGTTGTACCTAATATACTTTTTCATTATTGAAATTTCAAAATTTCAAAGTAACTTCAAAATTTAAACTACAGCTTTATTTCACAAGACGAGAGTATCATTTCCAAATGGGCTGAGGAAAAATTTTTGTAGGCGTTACCCAGTGAGCATAAGGAACATCGCCTCAAAATATTTTATAGGAACACCACCCCATAATTTACAAAAGAAATTCACAAAATAAGAAATCCGAATATATAAAACTTTTGAACGACGTTAGCAGGCGCAAACGGAAAGTTCCATATCAGGGGATATAAATAATTATTCCGGAAGTGGTTGATCAGAATAAACTAGATCGTGACACGACAAGGCAACAAGGTTTTTGCTTTACTAGTGTGATTCGATCAACAGATATCACATCAAAATTGAATGTAAAACAAAAAAAAATTGTCACAGAATACAGATAACGACGTACCTAATGATGTAATAATGAAAAATTTTATTTTCACACCTGAAAAACAAAACAAAGAAATGGCTGAAGAAAAATAAAAAACTTGGCAACTGTAACAGGGTTTCGTTGCAGTTCGTGCAAAAACCCTAAAAATTCACTACAAAAGGTTGACAACAATTATATGTGAAATCTTATTTTAATGTAACAAATTTGAAATTAGACCTTCACATCACAATTACGTCGGAGCATACAATGTTGCGCATAAAATTTGAAATGTCAAACTTTTCTTATGAATGCGGCTTCAACGGACGGTCAAACACCGAGCAAGTATCTGCTAAGCATAAATGCGAACTTATTTCATGTGACGAATTCGTTGAATAATTTTTCAATTCGATTAACCAAGATGAGCATTAATAATAGTAAACAAACATGCTTAGTTACAAAATTTTATAAGAGCACAGTTCGTACTTGCTTGACGAACGGATCAAATATCGAACGCATGATTTTAAACGAAACGTAATTTTACCGATACTTATCAAATACTACACAATGTTTAGGCGGAAAAAAAAAACCCTCGTACTCGCTCAAAAAAATATAGCCCCTTCTTCAAACAAGTATTTTTAAGTTCAAAATTTCTGAATCTAATTTTTTACATAAGAAAAAAAATCTGAAAAAAAAGTACCTAATCATGGCCAAATTACGCAAAGTTTAAAACTGTACGTTTAAGTATACCTACAAAATTTGCGAAAAATAACGTGACGGAGTTAATTCTGAATTTTTTTTCATTACGCAGCTTCCCAAAAAATGAAAAATACGCTCGGATTAATCTCGTGCATTCGTTCATAAACGTAGCTCGAAAAATAATGTAGGTAATTTAGATGACATTTTTACAGACGTACTTCTGCTTGGAGTTTTTTCCCATACGGTACATGGAATAGGCAACTACGAGAGAGGTGGAAAAATAACGCGAAGCAGCAAAGACAGCCCAATTAAAGGAAAGTATAAATTCGACGAGGAGCTTATCGCGTAAATGTAACGTAGCTTAATTTGCAATAGAGTCTAATGTACCGTCTGCAGACCTTGGATGAAATTTTTTCAACGATGTATAACGACACGCATAACGAACACAAGTTGCAAGGGAGATGTAAAAGGAAGCGAATGACACGAAGAGGACCGTAGCTCTTTCAAATTTGCGAATTAGATGACCTTGTTATACACATGTCTTCGATGGATGTTACACTCTCTTGCCATGAACCTTGTATGGATGGTGAAAGACCGGATTTGGCTTAAATGCAACAACGCACGCATATGCGGACATAAAGTTTGGAACATTTCAGTACGAACCGCGCGACAGGCCGAACTAGAAACACAACTAGCACTAAGACACCCTTTTTGATATTATGACCGTAAAAACATTCTAGTATGTACATACCTTGTTAATCCATTATATCCTTTGACTGAGAATAATATTTACCTACTGCTAAAAGAAATGAAAATTTTACGACGACATCGTAGAGCAACTTTAATTCATAAAACGACGAATAGAAACTTCATTCCCATAACTATTTTTGCAGGAATTTCAATTTTTACCACGATATTGAAAAATCATACGTCTAGTTTATTTTCACTATTTTTCTTTCGGACAATGTCATCATCGAATTCCCTTTAAGCCACCTGTGAATACTTGTAGCCCCTGTACTGCACAAATAAAAAATTTTCCTGACACCTTAACCAATTTGCACCAAATATACAATCCCATCCGATATTATGCCCAAAGCTATCTACATACCAAATTTCAACCCTATTGGACAAAAATTGGGACCCTATCGTGCTTACAAGAAAAGGGTCCGACATACACACGTAAGGTAATATAAATACAGATTGTTCACTTTGTAACAGCCCCATAGACATAGGAAAACACGTGTGAATTTTTTTTTAAACTTGATCGTGAATAGCTTTTCTAAATCAAAATATTACGAGACATTGAACGGGGAAGTTTCAAGGTCGTATTATCAATATAGAAGAAAATATCAGCAAAATTGCTGATGAGTATGATACTTTTTCAAGTGAACTCCAATTTCAAAGGCAAAAACATTAAGAACACTTTTTTATTAACAATAAATGTTCAAATACACTTCCTTCTATTACAACACAATCACTTAAGCTATCATAAAACTCAGCTCTCACTCGGACCAAATACTGATCATTAATGTTTCTGCAACTTGCAAAAACAGCGATCTGTAACTAACTGATTGTTCCATAGTTTGATCGTCTCAAATAGAAAATTTGGGTTTTGATATGCCCTCACAAAAAAAATTCACATGGAGCTAAATCTAGTGATGATCTTGGAGGTCATAATATGATACAATAAGAGCTCTATAACTCATATATTTTCCGAATGAATCCATACACAGTACACACTAATCATTATGGACCGGACAACTACCCATTTGAAACAACAATTCGTTGTTTCATAAAGAACTGTTGACAGACAAATGCCTTCAAATATTTATCAAAATTTTTGAGAAGAATTACAGGTATCCTATGTATCCTATCAACATCATTTCCATAAAAAAATACGGATATTTTCGATCAAAGTTCTACCTCTACCTTCGTGAATATTGCTTGTATGAACTTGAAACTTTCACCTTTAAATTTATTGTACAATTCTGATTTAAAAAAGCTATTCATCATGGTTCAAAAAAATAATGGGAACTTTTTAAATATAAAAAACAAAATTGGCGTGTATTTTCCAAGGGAGTAGTCAAGTAGTGAACACCCTGTATGTACATATGAAGATATATGAATTTCTGATTTTTATTCCAGAGGTCATGATTTTTCATGAAATAAAAAACTATAATGCTCCCAACCCCAACTTTGCTAATTCGCGCGATTTTAAATACCTTTTGAAACTTGCTAAAAATGCAAGAAAGAAAGAATACAATTTACGATTAAAAGGCGGACCAAAATAAAAAATCAGTTTTTTTTGGAATTGAAATAATTTTGGCTAAGAATTGATGAAACAGCAGCTATTATTTTCTAATTAAGTACACGAAAAGAAACAAAAATATCAATTTCAACGCTTTATAATTTGATTTGAGATCATAAGACAAAAAAAGTACGACGAACAAGAGGGAGGAAAAGGAGCAATGCCATCAAAACGATATGCAAGATAAACAAAATCAAGCAGTGTCGTCGAAAAAGAAAAAACATATTATTTTCAAAAGCCCTCAATCACCTCCGAAGCCCATATCACGTTGAATTTCATGATTTTTATAAAATAGGTACAACATTTTTGTAGCCTTAGTAGTGATAATATTTAACAGTTAGCAATTAGCAATAGCTGTACGGTACAAAATGTGATCAGATTTAAAAAGCGTATACAAAAATAGTTAGATTATGTTACTATACGGATGCGAAAATATTGCTTACCAACCACACGCTGCGTTAATATCGCTGGTACATTCAAAAAATAAAAGGTTTTGCCACGACTTACCTAAAACAAACACAATACAAGCGAATTATTACAAAATTGAAAAGACAACTTCGAAGATCGAAAGATACAAGAAAAATTTCTCAAAGCATTTTCGTTTGATTCGTTGACCATTGCCCTAGTTTCAGGGTACCTAAATATCTAAATTTCGCAATGTTACAATTTTACACGGCTATTTACGAACTTTGAAGAGTTGTTTTATGAATGATAATGACAACGTTCGTTATCAACAATAGCAAATGGCCACATAAGATTGTTTTCGATATAAATGTAAGCTAAAAAAAAAAGGGGGAAAAACCGAGTAAATAATAATATGATGGTATCATTCATGTTGTAAACGTAGGTTTTTCATACGTTTTACGTAGCACCAAAGGTAAGTTCAAAAGAAATGTGTACCTATTTAAAAATTCATTTATCGGTAGTTTTGTACCGTTAACACACTCAATTTTAAACGACAAACTTTATGGCCATAAATTGAGTTTGTTCTCTTCGTGGCCAAATATAAAGCTCGTGAGTTTAAATGAATAGTTAACTTCAAAGAATTATCTTCTACAAAATCTATTTCTCATCAACTCAATTAAATGTCAAATAAATAAAACTGGTCATTTATTGTAAGGAAAAATACAGATATTTCACATCACCAATGGAAAAAAGTTGAGCTAAGTAACGATACTGAGAGGAACAGAGCTCAATTGGGAATAGGCATTCAACATTGCCAAACCTCTAATAATACTATAGAACCTGTCCAAACTATTTCTAAACCAGCAAAAAGTCAAGATTTACAGTTTGCAATCATATTTTTGACTCGAGGCCCATATCTGCCAAAACAGAATAGGCTAAATGCACAGTGAAACATGAAGAAACTTAAAGTGCCATGGATGAATAAATATACTATAAAAAAATAATTGATCATAATTAGCCTGAAAAAATAATGATCTCCGACACTGTCGAGGCGAATTCGATTATTGGATAGCATCAATTATGATATATATCATCCGCACATTCAATCAACTGACTGATTTAATCTCATCTGCTACCCTCAAAACTGAAAATTGACCGTCAGAACAAACAGGCAGTTACAATTCAAAAAATAAACTCACGTTTCAATGAAAAATATGGTTTCAAAATGCCAAGTTAGCAATGGATCTCTCAAAACTTAAACTAGTTTAGATGTATTTTCCACCTAGAACAGTAATAAAACAATGGACAAGCAAAAATTTTATTTGTTCTTTTTATTTCAACATAAAAAGTTCCAATAAATTATTTCGCCAGTTTAAGACGCTGTTTTAACGAACCAAGATCCTAGGAAATAAAAATATTATTTTTCTAATTGGCATTTTATTCGTCTTCACGAAAAATTACCAACAACTTTTCCATATTTTTTAATCTGGGGTTACATTTCAAAAACTGCTTACTTTTGAAACCATAAATAATACGCAGTCTAATTCAAACAACAACAAGTAATACAGGTTCACTTACAACGCATTCCAGAAATATTCTGGTAAAGAAGAAATCACTTCCTCTACTCGAATTAACTACTTTAAATAATTTTTAGGCAATAACTTAGACAAGAAGAAGATAAAAATTTCAAACCAACTGTTAATCATCAGACATAAAGTAATTTCGATGCTTTATAAGGCCTATTTTCAAAACAAAAATGATCAAATGGAGATTAACAACTTGATTCTACTTTTTTGTATGAAAACATTTTTTCGACAAAGATATTTTTTAACAAAATATAATCTCTCATCCTCATGAATGCGCAATCAAAAAAGTGAAAAATACTCAAATCGAAGTCAATGATTTAATGAAAAAACAATCCACACACATAAGGAAGCAATAATAAATTTCCCAAAAGACGAAAACCACAAGACCGAAAGATACATTTCATTTATTTTGGCAGCTTAGGTGTAGCTTACTGAATCACTCGCATTTTATAGTCTGTTACGAACATAACACTTTTATTGATCTCGATTTGTTAATTTGGTCAGCGACGTATCTCTTGACTTCTAACCTAACACCATAGAACAGCTACTTTATCTTAAAGCGAAATTAAACCAGAAATATCAAATAACGAGCTGCATCACCCACTTTTTGAGCACATATAAGAAACTATCATTCAACAGACCTGATCCAAAAGAACAACCTTCAGTGAAAACTTTCCAACTCGATAACAGCACTCAGTTTTCCAAGTTTAATACACTCCCAAAAGGAGAATTGAGAATTAACTTTCAAAAACACAGGTACAGAACCTAGAATTCAAACAAAACTTTCTAACTTGATTATAATGCCCAGTTTTCTGAATTTTCACTTCTCGGAAATGACAGTAAAACCCTAAAGTAAAACTGAGAACAAACATTAATAAGTACTCACTTTTAACAGAAAACTAAAAATATTAAAAATTTTGAACTTAATTAGAGCTCTCGGAATGGAACTTTTGAAACAAAACTTCAAAGAAACCATCAATGATAAGGAATCTATGTGAAACCAAAATTATTTGAAAATTTGACAATCCTTGAAAAAACCAGCAATTTTACTTCTTTTTTCTTCTTCCTTCAAACTGACTAATCGACTTGGTATAGTTCGGCACTTGAAGTTTGGAATTCTTACTTCACAGTACTGACGCTAAAACTGTAAAGTAGAACTGAGAGCGAATTTTCAAACAGAATCAGTCCAGAACTAAAACTAACGATGAAACCTTTCGAAGTTAATTGAAGTTTTAAGTTGTTTGAGTTTTTACTTCTCAGAATTGATACTGACACAAAACCCTTGAGTAGTACTGAAATATCTTTGAAAAGAACAGATTCAGATTTGAAACTTTCGAACTTAATTACAGATTTCAGAACAGAGCTTTCGAAACGAAACTCGACAAAAACCATCCAAAGATAGGCACATACATGAGGTTAAAATTTTGTGAAAATAAGTCAAGTGTGAAGGCGTGACGCTGAGACAAAAACAAAAGTAACTTCAATTTATAATATAGATGATTGTAGAATTTCGCCAGTTTCGGCAATAAAAAAAGAATAATTATTCGCAATGATACTTTTTAAAACCTGTGGGGTAAATAATTTAAAACATACGTCATATATTTAAAGACAAATATTTCAAAACGTAATACCACTTCTTAAGAGAAATCCTGTTTTTCGTTCAATGCGGTGACTCAAAATATTCATTTTTGGTGGGACTATAGCAGAAGAGAAGGTGAGGTGAGTTACTAAAAAGAAATAAAATGATATTTCGAAAAAGATTAAAATATTTTCGTATTTTTTTTGTTTTGTTTTTGTTTTTTTGAGGGGGAGAGCGTGACTTCCTACCCCTGTGGAACTGCCCTCGTAGACTAGACTCAATCACATATTATTTTCATACCAAAAAACTTTTCTATTTTAGCTTCTCTAGCTCAAGAAAATATTTAATGGCTTGAGAAAAATCTATAAAGTATATATTATTTCCAAGGTGCAATAAAATTGTGGCCAAAACTCCGATCTTTCAGCAGGTTTTTTGAAACTAGGATGACTACTTTAGTTTCATAGTTACAGTAAAAAATCATCCAGTATTCATAATTTCACTCAACCAAATAATGTAAAAACATCTTTCAATAATAGAAAGCACTGTACCATGGTCTCACTTCCATTCAGTTAAAAAATAATTCAAGTTTTTTTTATTCATAATTTGGTACTTTTATCTTCTAGCCTAACGTAGCTGGAAAACTAAATGAAAGTAGAAGTGGGCACAAAGAGAGATTTTATCTTGAAAACACTGGAACAAGTTTTCCCTAGCAGCTATTAAATTACATAATTTCAAGCTAAAATTTTCGGACAGTTTCCCTGAATTGGGATGGTTATTCAATGTAGGTAATATGAAACATTTTTATCCAACGTAGGCCTATTTTCATTCTCCTCATAAGTAATAAGATAAGAAGTAAAATCCTCTTCCTCTTCCACTGATTCACAAAACAAAAAATCAACTTTCATATATTCTTAACTTTTGCAGTTTTGTAACGGCGTTTCGACGTTTTTTTCTTTCTTTTTTCTACCGTCATTTGAAAAGTTTCCCATAAAATACCGATCAAAATTCGTCTTTGCCAGTATTTCTCTTCAACAACGTTAACTACCCTATAAAGTATACTGATCACGAAACCACGATACCGCCCTTGAAAACGCCAACTTCTCATTTCAACTTCAAAAAGTCAATAAGGACGAACACAAAAAAAATATATATAAAAATAAAGGAAAATAATAATAAAATAATAATCTACCCTCAGCAGAGCCATCATTCGATTGGAATTGCGTTCTTTCCGAAGTTTTGAGTACCGTTTCAAAATTAATTTACAATTATGCTAATTTCGTTCAAATACAATAGAAGGTCGTTAATTTAAAATTCAAAAATTTTCGAATTTTTAATTTCGAGACTGCATTTATTCAATATCGATCAAATAAGAAGAAAAAAAAAAAAACTCTAAATTACTTTCAACCGATGGAGAAAAAAAAAATTGTTGAACTTGTATAAGGATAGGGGGGGGGGAAGTACTTGTACATTGAACAACGAAAAAAATATTGATCAAGGAAAAGTTCCGAACTACGACGGCAGTTGAGGGAAATGGGGCGACGATAGTGCGAAAGTAATAAAGGCAAAAAAAGCAAAAAGAAAAAACGAGGAAAAATGTACAGAAAAGGAAAAAAAAAAGGAGATCCCCAAGACGGTTTCAACGCGACAAATTTGCGGCGTACGTCGACGACGTAAGATGACCGTGGCCTAAATCGGTTTCATGTGGCGAAGGACGAATAAAACCGATATCGCTGGGGCTAACATTGACACACTTTTCCGAATTTCCCGCTTCCTCACCGCGTCGCACTCCTCTTGTCCAATCGTTTTAATGTTCCCTCCTCCTCTCGCTCCTACAATCCCTTCTTTCTCGCTCATTCCATCTTTTCCCTCTGTGGTTACCTCTACTCCCTTCTTTCCAGTTTCGTTTCGATTCCACATTTCCTACACGGCGACGAGGACGTCGTCGTCGAGGGATGAAAGGAGTTACGAAGAAAAAATGCGTGAAAAAAAAAGGGTAGATGATGGGGCTGAATATGAGTCGAGCGTTAGAATTACGGTTGGTGGTGGTGATCGTACCAGCCAAAAGCGAAACACATATAACGCTGCCTGTTTCTCTTTTCACAATTTTTTCTCCCGTTGCTAGCTCCTTCACCATGTCCTCTTCTTTATCGCCGCTGCTCGTGCCCATCCTCCGACGAAAAACGAAAAAAAGCGAAAACGTACGCGTACCCCCGAAACGCAATTTGGCGCCTTCAGTGAGGGGAAGAGCTCCGCAGTTGCTAGGTAACCAACACCGCACTCGCGTATAAAAAACAACGACGTCGCCGCCAAGGTTGTTTCGGAGGGCCGAGAGGGAGGGGACAAGCCAAGAGACAGGACAGCGAAAAATTTCTGGAGAAGAAGCTTCTAAACTTTCCATACTAGACGATATAAGCGCACATGTCAGCACACACACACACACACATACATACTAATTTCGGAAACCTCGAAAATTCTTGTATTATCGGAAGCCTCGCTTTTTTATCAGCTGTTTGACACTGTGTTTTACACACGCACACGCACACTCACAATACCATAGAAACAGTAAATTCAAAAAATACGTAGTTTTCCGACTCGGTGAGTGAGTTCTGATGAAAAGTTCTTTTGAAATGATGTGATCGTATTTGAATCGTAAGTCCTGTGTGTTACAATTTCCCTCTAATCAAAAAAGTTCTTTCAATTGTTTTATTTGAGTAATCAATATTTTGAATTCTTCCACTTTACAGAACTAAAACTGTAGGGTTTAACTGAGAATGAACTTTCAACTGAACTAGTCAGGGCGGACTTACGTGTTAGTGAAAAGTGTTCGAACGTATTTTTACGGTCAGAATTTAAATAATGATGGATAAAATTTAAACAGTGGCTGAGGTCGTCTAAAACTTCTAAATAATGACAACGTTCAAATTTAGAAAAACAGAAAAAAAACAACGCGAATGTACTGACAACAAATCGAAAAAAAAAACATGTTTATAATTCTCTTTTTAGTGCGTTTTTTATTGTTTTTTTTTTTATGTCGTTTCTATTATTTGGAAAAAAAAAATTTATTTACCATAATGTTTTTTTGTTTCACTTTAATTCCAGTAGATTTTACTGGAGAAATTAAAAAATTTTTTTTTCTCTTTTTAGAGTATTTTTATTCCTTTTTTTTAAACTTTGAAAACTACCTGTTCTTTATAGAAGGAAAATGCCTCATCGTAAAAGAAGTTTCAGTCATTAATGATTCAGGTTGACGATAAAAACTGTTTTATAGCAAAAATTATCATTTTTTTCTGATAATTATAATAAGCTTTTATTCTACTCACTACTGCGATTTTAAAATATATAAATATTGCAGCCAACCTTCCGCAACAAAATAATGTTTATTTCGCATGAAGCTAAATCCAAAAAAAAATAATAAAAGCTTATCTTTTAAAAATTCGTTTTTAAACTAAACTTATTTTACAAAGAAATCAAAAATGAAAATCTGAAAACAAACATTTTTCATTTTACAAAAAACAAAAAAAAAGGTACCTACAATTAAATTTTTTTTCTCCAAATATGGTAAAACAAGTTTCGAGATACGAATCAAAATACATTTCAATTCAATTAAAAACCATTTTCGTAAATTTTTGTTTTCCAGCTTTTAAAAATTCTGATCGCTAAACAGTTCTCAGTCACCATATTGAGCAAAGGAGCTGCAGTTTGGTTTACTTGAGAAATAACAAAGCTCTCAACAGAACAGCCGACGAAAAAGAAAACTTTGTAACTAGAGGTACTCTTAACCACTTGACCCCAAACACCCCCCTCTCCCACATCGATATCATTAATGTTCAAACGCTGGATAGAATTTCTACATTGCAAGAGACCAATTAAAAACAGGAAAAAGTATCCATTAGCTAAATATTTTCGAGAATTTAAAAAAACAATTACCGATTGTTTAGCAAAACAAAAACCAAATAAAAAATAAAACCAAAATTTATTTTCATAAGGTACACTCCTAAAGTATTATTTTCAACAAGGCGAAGGAATTTCAGGAATATTTTAATTTAAATTGATTCTCACACCAACTGCTGAAAAGAAAAATAAAAGCAAATTCAGACAGATTATTATTCCGGCTCAAAATTCAAATGAAACTAAATTAAAAGGATTTTAAATTCCCTTCCAAGAAGTTGGCCTCGTAGAAAATCGAAATTAAAAGGAAAAATCTAATTCGAATTCTCACTTTTTCGATACAAATTTAAAAAAAAATATCTAACGGATGCATATTGAATAATGAATTTTGTTCCATTCACAAAGTAACTTTATCTTAATTAATTTATGGTACATAATTACATTAAGTTAACATTGCGGCAAACTAACTGATAGTTATTAAAAATACTGTTTTTGTTTGTTTTTTTGATTTTAGAATAAATTTCTAACCTCAAAGGAGCAGTACGTCAAAGATTTATCCATACTCTAGAAGAACTATAAACATAAAAAAAAAATTTTTATCGCCAAACGATTATCCGACATTTAAAAAATTTATGGGCAATTTTTTTCAAGCTTCTACAATTTTTTTTTAGGTCAGTAGCTCGATAAATGCCAAAGACAAAGCAGAACAAAGAGAGAGGAAACCAAATACGTTCGGCGTATGTTCAATTTTTTTTTTTTTTCATTACTCTTATTTTGTCGTCTTCTTCTTACAAACGACTTTATGACGAAATGCGCTCGCGCACGAAGCTATTAATTATTAAGAAAAGGCTTCCAATACTTTAGATGCGAGTGCGTGCGTATGTGTGAGTGACAGAGTGTTTGAACGTATTTTTACAGTCAGAATTTAAATAATGATGGATGAATTTTAAACAGTGGCTGCAGTCGTCTAAAACTTCTGAGTAATGACTACGTTCAAATTTAAAAAAAAAAAAAAAACTGTGAATGTATTAACAACGAATCGGAAAAAAATAAATAAACTGTTTATAATATTATGTAGGTATAGGCAGTAAACGGAAAAATGAAAAAATGAAAATGGTGGATGAGACCTGGTTTGTAAAATCGAATATCGTCGACGAAATTGATTAATGCTTAGATGAGTCATGAATAATAATCCAGAAGAAAAAAGTTTGGTTCCGAAGTAGCAAACAATAAAGTTATATGTACAACGAATTCTCATATTTTTGTTCAGGCTAATTTCCTCAACAGTTAACTTTTTTTTATTCGGCTTTGAAAAAACTCAAAAAATTGGTATCTGAAATAAAACAAATTTTTTTCATAATAAGGATACCTCATGGTACAAACGTGCTAAAATTCTTAGAAAACAACTTTTTATCAGAGCCTACAAGTCGGATCATAACATTCTGCATTTTTCAAGAAATGTTTTTTTTTTTTTTCAGTTCTACCCTGATAAGTCGAATAGTCTCTTCAAAGTTCTAGAACCTCACACTTTTCAAAATTGAATGGTTAAAAAAATAAAATAAAATAAAAGTGCTGTGCTTTTTGCCATGTCGAATAAATCTAACGTATTCTTTTTCTGGCACTTTTTCATAAGTTTTACCCATGAAAAAACAAACAAAAAATCAATTTAGCTCCCGAAAGGTCCAAAAACATTTTTTCTGAAGAAAAATTTATAGTTTATCATTCCACAAATGTATTGGGTAAGTAATTTCAAAATGATATATCGAATATTAAATCAAATACTTCACTTATTCTTCCGTGAGATGTAAAAACTGGGCTCCCAAAGTAAAAGTGTTGGGTATATTTTTTATTTTAGTCAATATTAAATTTATCAAAGAAATGATACATAGCAAAAAAATTTGAAAATAACCCAAAAACTCTCAATTCCGATATTCAACAGAATACGAACAAGTCAAGAAATTTGATTTGCAAAAATGTTGACTGTACTTACTTCGAAAGTAATATACAATTTCATACATAAAGAAATCAAGAATTTCAACGACTTAAAAATTTTAACGGTCAATTATTTCGCCTAAAATTAGATCTCGATAAAAAAAGGCGCTATGAGAGTGTAAAAAAATCGAAATTAAAGTTAATTACTTGAGTTGCAATAATAATATCGACAGAAAACAACATATAATCTGTAAGTAAAGTGAGCTACATTCTAAGTTTTGTTGATAAAAACCCCTTGGAAACTGTGTATTAAAAAAGAAATTACATTCTTTCCCAAATGAAGAAGGAACAATGATTAATTCATTTACACAGTACCTAAATTGAATAGACTATTTAAACAAGTTTACGTACTCCCATAAAACCAATGTAATAAAATTGACATCAGTTTGTAGTCGGGACTAATTATTCCACTAAGTAAACACTAGTGTTGTTTGCGATTCGAAGTGAAGGGAATTGAATCGCCAACGACACTAGAGTTTACTTAATGGGATAAAATTTTACAAATGACTTTTGAAACCATTTCTTATCAGAGTTTATCAACTTGTCTAATCACTATAATAAATGAATAAGCTGGCCGGCATTCGTTTGTCAAAATTATTTCACTAAATTATTTCGCCAATATTTTCCTATATATTCAATAGGCATGCGCAATTTTTCCACAAGCCGACTACAATGGAAATAACAAAAATAGGGTTTAGAAAACTTATTTATTTCACATCCAATAATTTTGACGACCCAAAAATGTGTATCTCGTAGGGACAAGTAAACAAATCCATGAATTTCTAGATTTGGGCAAGATCTCAAGCGGCATATATGAGTCAAGGTGGATTAAAAAAAAAAAAAGAAGAACAAATCCTGTCATTAATTTGTTTTCTAACTTTAAAAAAGTATGACTAATACTAGCCTACACTGCTTCAAACACAATACCAAGAAGGGAATGATTACTTTCGGGGGTAAAAACTTTCAACATACAGCTGGATACATAAAAAATGAACATCCTTCGTATTACTATTGAGTATAATCATCCACCGATCTTCCTAAATATGAAAAATTCAATATTTTCACCAACTATGGACGTCCTCACCCAAAAAATGTTGTTACCAAATTTCACTTTAATATGAACAACGTAGCATACTGTAGTGGCGCCACCATGGATCTATAGCTCAACCAAAAAAAATGGGAAACTCGTAATTTCAACGAGGAGAGGGGGGTGAATATTATTTCAAAAGAAAAATTAAACTTGTAATTAATACGCGGAATGTAATGCACAACCACGTATTAGCTCATCACACAAATAAAATTTTCACTTTTTTCTTTTTATCCAATCCTTAAACTGGGCCAATTTAATGGAGAAAATAAACTGCAGCAGTAGGTAGAAGCGCGCACAACTGACAGACAATAAGAAACGCAACTTGCAAATCGCATAACGTTTCCATAGAGATCAATGAGAAAGAAGAGAAAGTGGAGGAGTGAAACAGACAGTTTTGCCATTTTCCACCCAACGCGAAGCACTACTGCCCCAGATTCCAACATGACGACCGTAGGTCAAGATTGACGATACAGTTATTGATTACAGAATCTTGTAATTCTTCTCCATCCATCCAAAGAGAAAAGGTGGCACGATAATTTATTACCCCCGGAACTGGCTCACACGTGGATTTAAGAGAATTCACAGACATGTTGCGGCACGTGCAAAATGCTATGAAAGGAAAACCACTACTTGTTCAACGCAATTTCTTTTAGGAAGAATAGCTAGAATTATTCTATTATAAGAGAAAAATTTTCGATTATATGAAAAGAAATGATAAACTGAAGTATTCATAGATACACAAACAAGGGTAGGGGAGGTGAGAAACTAGAACTCGTCCGTCAATGAAATTCTTTCCACTTCAAGAAAAATTTTCCTGTACGTATTCGGTGATTTGAGTCGAATAACACGATGCTATAGAAATAATAATATTTTTATGACGAGGGAGAACACTGTATCACACTCGATGTTTCAAATCCTTTGGACAAATTTCCAATCTATCTAAATACATAAAAGCAACATTTTTCTTTAGTTGAATGCTATAAATAAAAAAAAATTACACTTATTTGCATAGAAACATTAAATTTTAAATTTTCATACAATCTATATCTTGATTTCTATAAGGGTTTTTTTATTTTGGCTGTAAGTTAGAGAGAACAGCAGGACCGATTTTCACGACTGAGGTGTTAAAAGTAAGATTTAACCAAATAGATGTGCCATCAAAAGAGAAAAAGTCCAAAGCCTCCGCAAGAAAAAGTAGTGAATTTTGACCTTTTAGAAAAATTTTTTGACAAATGTATTTTCCATAATATATTAATAAGTTGCCAAAATTTCATACGTCCGTATCACTCCTTTTTGAGATATGGAGTGTCAAAAAGTTACAAAATTAAAGTGTACCTAGGTATACTATACTCTATACATTAAGTAAGCCAAATGAATGGTAATGAAATGAGGGGGAGAGGGAAGAAAATCAAGAGGGAGAGTAAGGGAGAGAAGAGAGCCATTTTAAGTAAAGGAGTTGGTTACTCTTAGAAAGTGGATTGTCCCAAGGAAGGTCTTAAGCTTTAGTGGAAATCTGTAGTTTTCCCTGAGTGCAAATATTAAGATTCTCTACCAAGTACATTCCTCACTTCCTTATTGTTTGTGAACTGAAAAACTGAAAGAGAAAAAGGAGAAAAAGATTCAAAAAGAACAGCTCTATCTTTCTTTCTCTCTATGGCTCTCTCTCGCTGAGATTTTCTCTGTGACATCTGATGAAATGACACAAGGCAAAACAAATCAACAGAAAGGCTAAAGTACAAAGGTACAGATACCTACATGGCTAAGTGTAGAAAAATATGTTATTAGGAGGGAAATGGGGAAAAACTACAACCAACAAAACAACCAACAAAACAACCAACAAAACAACAAACAAACCAGCAAACCATCCACTCTCTCCCACAATATGACTAATTGTTTAGGCTATCATGATTATTTCATATTCTCAAGCCAATGAACAAAAGAGAATAAAAACAATAAACTTGAAGTTTATATTATTGTATGGTAGTCCAAAAATGTCGCAGCGGCCTTGAAACAATGCGGTTTTTTGAAGGTGTGGTACAGCATCAATCCCAAGTCAATTCCTTCGCAGAAGCCCCACTGACGGATGATGAATTCACTCAAAACAGCAAGAGTTGAAAAACTCATCAAAAACAACAGATTTAAGCACTTGCTCAGTATGCTCCACCTGGTTGTAAATGTTGTATCACATACAAATTGTGATTTATGAGGCTATTGAAAACTAAATTTTGGATTTGTTTGAAATAAAACCCCACAGATCTATATATTCAGATCGATGTTATAAAAAAACACAATTTGGAACAACACACTGAAAGCTTCTGAATCAGTACCAAACAAAGTTAAAAGGTGATGAGTATAATGGTGTTATGTTTCGTACATTGATAAGCTAAAAGCTTGCAACTTTGAGAACAAAGAGATTTCACATATACAATTTAAGTTTAATTATGTTTTTCATTAGATATAGCAACTTTTTATAGAAGAAAACGAAAAAGAATTGGTGAGAAAAAGTAGGTTTAGAAAGAGCACATTCAGAGAAAAGACTCCTACACAGCACGATTTGAAAACCAAACAATAACTGACTTAGCCTAGCTAGGCTGGTGTCAAAAATGGTCCGTATCATTGCCTACATCACCGCTTCATCAAATCGCATTGTTTCATATATCGTATGATATATTTTACAGCCATAAACTTGAAAAGAAACACGATTCGATTGGCTGATGGAAAATAAAACATCTAAAATTATGAAAGAAGCAGCATGTCAACGTTAGGCTACAAATTCAAAAATAACAATGATTGAGCAATTCAATTATCAAACAAATGAAATAGAAATAAAATTGAAAGCTAGGCTAATGGTGGAGAAAACAAGTATGTACATGCAAATGCAAGAGAAAATAATAAGAAAAATGAAGTAAAAACAAACATACTAATCAAATAAAAAGGTAGTCGTGATATAAAATTAATAAAACATATGGAAATTAAATTAAATTGAATGACGTGAAGGATGAATGGCATAAGGAAAAAGAAAAAGAGATGTGAGATAGAGAGAAAAAAATTAAAGGTTTGCCATCTTGTCTCGTAGGAGAATTATAACTAACGCGAAGGAGCCCACGGGAGACAACTAGTAAATTTTAAACGCACAATACAAATTAGATAAAAATTTGATACTTATTACATTTATTATTTGGTTTCAAGTCAGACTAACAAGCTCACCCAATATTTCCTATTGTCTAAGAATTTCAATCATCAAAGGCGTTTGAGTAGAAATGTTACTCAACTCGAAACATAAGGAGAAACAGAGGAGTAAGGAAATAATAAAAATATTAAACTGAAGACAAAAAACAAAAGAACCAGGTATTAAATTGAAAAAAACTACAGATGTCACAACATATGCAATAGGATCGTGATCACTGAAAATGATTAAGACAACTAGAAAAATTTTTGACTAATTTCAATCGTCGCAGAACGCAGAGAGTATCAGTATTCTCAATGTTTGACCGCACGTATACAGGCATGTATATTGATATACTCGTATATCAATATATATCAACATCGTTTTTCTCGATAAAAGATGATAAAATCTGACGTGTCGCTAAGTTTAAAAACGTTTTTCGGCAAAATCATTTCACATTATAATAAAACAGTCATGACGAACAACATAATGAATAATGACAATTAGAAATCATACAAAATGTGAGGCATCTAAAAGTGAATTTATCGAAGGTTTGAGTGCACGAGAAGGAGGGGAAAACCTATCGTGATCAAATAAAAAAACATTGAAAAACTAAAACTTAAATAGACGATCAGATAATTAATTTTTCCTCCGAAAGGTTTCACTAGGGGAGCTTTTCTCAAAGATTTAGTTAAAAAGTATGAAAATTTAAATGGCGAACTATTAAATAAACTAAAACACCGATAACATTTAATCTAACTGTAAGTTATACCTATTGAAAAATGGAAAAAAATTCAATCCAACACATAATTGCAAATACCCCATGTCAACTCCGGATAGCATTTTATAAACCGTTTCGATATTAATACGTCAGTCAAATTAGCAATACAAGGTACCCAATTGAAAAATTGAAAGCAAAAACCAAATATGAAAACTGTAACAGGAGGGAGCTTGAAAGGTCAAATGGAACAAATCCGAAAAAAGAAATTGCTACGTAAAATAATAATTAATTAGCCTATGGTATTTTCCGTACGCAGAAAGGAGAATCACCGTAGTATTAGAAAACAAAAAAGAAGAAAAAATTGAAACAAAAATCCTTCTTTTATAATAATAATGAAAATAAAAAAAATTTTGGACAGCGTAACTTCGCCAGAAGATACAGTTTGCTAATTCATTCAGAATTTAAAATATTCTCACCATAAGTTTATAATTTAAAAAAAAATATTCTCTAATAAATAACATTCAAATTATTTATTTATTCAATTCAATATTATCATAAGAGACTTTTCAGAATTTTCTCAAAAAGATTATGTCAAGAAAAATTTCAACTGCCTCTTAGAACTTACTGTTTACATCGAAGTAAATAAGAATTGGTTTTATAAAGTTTGAACTCGGCAATAAAAATTCGTTTCATTTAGTAATTTGGGTCATTAACAATCTTCACGAATAGCAAGAAAAAGCAGACACTTACTGAAAATTATGGCGAAAATAATTATGTTACATTGTTTAGACGTTCAACAACCTGAAAATCCTCAATGCGAAATACATGAATGAACTGCAGAAAAACGATCAAAAATTATTGATATCTTCGAAAAACATATTGATCTATCCATATTTTCCATATTTTATTTCTGAAGTCATAACCGTTTTTTATGGTTTTTTCAAAAACTAGGAAACAATATTCTCCAAAATTTTGCTGGATCTAATCCTAAATGAATACATTCCAAAACCAAAATATCAACCCTGTTTCTTCCATTGTTTTATTGACCCAGTTTTTACCGTTTTTTAATTTTTTATGAAAACTACCGAAGCAATAGTGACAAAATTTTAACTAGACATGCTATTTTATGGAAACTATTTCCCACCAAAATTTCGGTTCGATCCATTTTTTACTTTTCTCAGAATCCTGGAAGAACGCCTTTTCAGTTTTATTGGGAACTTCTGAGACAACAGGTACCGAAATTCTTTCAGACCTGTTCCGAGGACAGTCTCTCATGAAAATTTCAACTCTCTCTGTTTGATAGTTTTTTCTAAACCGTAAACTATGATGTTTTCTAACCTTAGTCATGCACCCCGAAAGCGAGTTCACCGAAAAACTAGCGGCTACCAACTTTTTTTTCTAACATCTAATAATCAACAGAACAATGAAAATTCCATACATTAGGTGTAATCCAAAGAATTTCATTTTAAAATTGATTATTCGAAATGCTGCAAGACTGACAGAGGAAATTTAGGTCGCTTTCACTTCCACCATGCTGTCATTAAGACTGTCTTCTCGAAAACTATAACAGTAGAAGCCGCTTAAGTGATACACATCGGGCAAAGCCATTTTGTCTCTCTTAACCGACTGTTGCTGTAAGTTTAGTTTTTGGCTTTCGCTTCTTTCGAAATAAACATTATTTTGTTGCGGAAGGTTGGCTACAGTATTGGTATATTTTAACATCGCAGTAGTGAGTAGAATAAAAGATTATAAAAAAAGAAAGAAAAAGAAAGAAACAAAAATGGATAAGCTACGTTGTAAGTTACTTACGATAAGAAAAAATATATTATTTTGTCACCATCCTTATTTGGTATTCACTCAACGTTAAAGTTATTAAGTAAGTGAATTCACTTGAGTGTCCTCCCGATCAAACTCCAGTTTTCCTCTTAATATTCATACTTTAAATGTAAAAAATGACATTTTAGAAGGACCAAAATTATTAGGTAGGTATACATTTATTTTTTTCCCTTAAGTAGTTCACTTGAGTAAACTGATCCACTATGAATAAGGCCCTTTGTCTCTGTTAACCGACATGTTGTCCCACCTAAGCGAACTAATAATACATTATAAGGATAGGTTTGTTTTCGTTTTTATGATATTGTTTCATATGACTCTCTCCCTTATTCGGCGTATATCGTAAGTGGCTTCCACGGAATACAAAACTAGAAGTAACCTCCCAGTAATCCAAAACTTTCAGACAAATTAGGGAATTTTTCAGATTGATTTTAAACACAAGTACAATTACTCAGAGAATTTCGTTAACGTCAATTAACAGATTAGACCAAAAAAGGTGATGAAAATATTTGCAGGTTACCTATCGAAAAAGTCAAAATTACTACACAGTTCCAAAGGTTTTAAAAAGGCAAAATCAACTTTAGAACAAATAGCATTAAGACGAAAAAATAACGGCGATTAATTTAATCAACGAAAGACGAAATTTGCAAAAAATAATAAAAAAAATAATGAAGTCATTTTTTGCGCGCACAATATATGCAAATGAACATACAAACCTAATTTGTACTTGAATTACAAACATCCTGTAGTCGCAAAAACGCTATCCGCAAGAAAAAACCCCTTATTCTCGGAAAATATACGAATACAAATTTATGATGATTTATGAACGAAACATTTCGACAAGCACGCATAATTTTGATGACTGAAGAAGAAAAAAAAAAAACTAATTTGCTCAAAAATACGTCCACAACGTAGGAAACGAATGACGGTATTAGAATACAGAGGGATAAAAAAAAAAAACCAAAAACAAAACAACATATAACAACCAAGACACCGATAAAAGTCTCTAGATTGCATTGCTCTATTTCCCTCAATTCTTTAAACTTTTCCTTCGTTCTACAAATAAATAAAATACCAACGACAAACAACGCTGAATTTAGTTTAACTCGAAGGGATGAAATGGATGAAAATGAAAAGTGGAAGCGATAAAAATAAATTTTGGCATTAAAGAGTTGGAAATTCTGAAATCTGAAATGAGCCGACGAAAAGAGGGCAAAAGAACCAACCAAAATAATATGTAGTTCCGCCGAGTATAACGTCCTTTATTTTCTTTGTCTATTAACATGGCTGTGAGTCTTCCACTTCTTGAGTCGCTGTTTCGTGCTCCGTCTTTGGCAATGCGCCGCGAATAAGTGTCTTTCTTGTTTGTTTTATTTATCTGTTCGCATTGGTTAATTCTGGCGCGTGTTATTGCTCCATCTTCGAGTCGCGTTTCTTTACTCAACGGGTGAAATACTCAAGGCCGAGAACAACTTTCACGCAAGCATTCTCGAATGTCGCACTATACGCCAAAGCCATGGGTTTACTGATACATACACAGCGGCGCACACAGAATCTATATCGACAGCGCACAAGTCCACAACAAAATATAATGTCACAGGTTGGCGAACTGTCGTATACCTGCAATACGTTCGTGGGCATACGATAATTTGTTGAGAGAAATTCAAAATCGAAAAGTCAACTGTTCCTAATCAAACACAGAATGCCTCGGGTACATTTAAATGAGCTCTAACAAAGGAATATAACGACTGGCGAATAATTCGCTGAAAATGACAAAAAATATTCTTTCTCGATGCACACGTCCTTTTTCTTTGGCTTTGAAAACCACGACGAACGTAGATGGACACGACACTCTAAGAATAATGATGAATTTTGTGAAGTACCGGCCCCTCTAAAATGAAGAAATTATAAATATTCATGATAATCTCGAATTCTCGTTTTTCGAAAAATATTGAAAAAACAGAAAAACAAATTCAACTAAAAATATGCTTCTGCTTGTATAATAAATTCAAAAAACATAAACCCCCGAAGTTTACAAATCACAGAAGTAACGTAAAGTACATTCGAGTCCGCAGAATACATTTGCCAGCGGAACCAAAAGTCATTTAAAAACTTCCGCGATACCTACTTGACTTCATTACAACAAAAGCTGTAGCCAGTCAAGAAAGAGAAAAATGCTAGTGATGGCCGAATATTCGGCAACTATTTGGTATTCAACTTATTCAGACAAATTTTCACAAGTCAGCCGAATAACGAATTATAAGGTACTATTCGGCTGCATACCGAATACTTATGAAATTTACGATTTACAATTTCGAAATTAGTTTTTTCGATAATTAAAAAATTAAACGCAGCATAAATAAATAAAAATTCGCCATACAGAAATAATAGACCTCTTTTGGCAGAAAAATTAACCGTTCATCGTTGCCAGCAGAAATGAGGATGAAAATTCGGACGTTCCCGTTTTAGGGGCAGAAGGTTGAGGTTAAAATTTAGGAAAATTGTTAATTGTAGTTCTACGAATCAGATAAAGCGAGATGTCGTACTCTACCTATTTTTTCTCATTTTGAATCGATTAAGCTACACCGTAGATCGCTATGACTAATAGTTTCCGAGTTATGATGAAGTTTGTACAGAAAAAACGTGATTTTTAATAATAAAGACTCAAAAAAAATGTTATAATTCGACGACACTTTTAATTACAATTCCTATGGGTTAAAATATTTAGTATGAAGATTTACTATATATACGTTCAAAAACATTTCAACAAATTATAAACACAAAATGGCGGTTTTCATGCGCATATTTGTCAGTAAAGAGCCGTATCCGTCAAATGTTCGGTACTGGTCCCATCTCTACAAAATGTACTTTCCCTCGAGGCTAATTTTCCAGAGATGAGAAAAAAGATTAGTTCTTACTGCTGACAACTTCTTAATTAATTCATTTCAACTTTATTTGCTAGTTTTGAATGAACTTTTTTTTTCTTCGAAAATCACAAAAACAAATTCCTTAAATCATCTGACTTAATCGATATCACCTTTAAATATATTTTCATACAAGCATAAATGATTGATGAATAATTTTGAGATTTCGTAGCACATTGTACAACAACTGTGGAATGTAATTAATAATACATGAGAAGGAACAGAAAAAAAAAAATTAAAAAATTTTCCCCATAATAAAATGCATCGAACACCTATTAACTTGAGCATGTATTCTTAAAATCCAGTTTGTGTTTTTTGATGGACATAGATGATAGAATTTCTCGTAAAATGTGAAATATTCTTAGTAAAACCCGTAACACTGAATAAAATTACAAGAAAAATATTTCAATATAACGCTAGTTACATTTAGAATGCAACCAATTTTCTAAGAATTTATATCAATAAATACATTCTACCATAACGAAGAAAATGTATTCAATATTCTCAAAAGTGTATCTTTATCAAATGAGAGACAAGTTAAAATAAGTTTCTATACAAAAATACGCAAAAATATGTACTTCCAAACAAATATACGATTCATCAGCCGAAACTGATATTCTAAAAAAATATGTATTTCAAAATAAACTTCGGAGTCGTGATAAAAGAATATAAAAACAAGCAATACTGTAAAAGTTATTTCAAAGAAGTACCTACATACTCCAAACGGATTGTTATAGATGTTGAAAAATCTTAAAATCTACCACTAAGAATATCTCCGTGAAAATTTAATACTTTATCTAACTTGACGTTCAGTTAGAACTGCAGGTAAAATTTGACTTTATCAAAAAAAACTTGTTTTCAGATGTTGCGCAAAGAAAGATGTAATGAGTAATGAAATACACGAAATATACGGGTCATCTCAACAATATCCGATGTATTTAAGAAAAACTATGATGGTTCGTATTAATATAATAACATCGTTTATTATAACTGCTCGCAATATGCTGTGTTTTATAAAAATTATTCTAGATGCAAGACTCAACTGAACATCTCTAAACACCCTCTATACTATCGAATACTCAGCTATTACAAAGTAAAGGCAGAACGGAGACAAAATGATCATTCAAGATCGACCATAACTCTTTACCTTTGCACTTGTCCAAAAATAAGAGCAGACCCAAGAAAGGGTCCTTGAAGCCGTGTACTTTCGTCTAAAACAAAAAGTTATGCCTGTCAAAGTTATTATAGAACATTTTCGAACGGGAGAGAGAAAAAATAATATAAGTATAGAAAATTAGAGAGGCAAAAAATATATAATTAAAATTACCCTTTTTATTTTTAGAAAATGCTAGATCCACCATTGTCTCCACAACACCAAGGTTTGTGGTTTATCAGAATGAACGGTTACATCGACTATTCAAAAAACCATCGATTATCAGTCATGGATCAATATTCTAGTTCTAGTTCTACCTTCAATCTCAAATACCACTAACTAAAGGTGTTCCTCAACAAGCCTTTCGTTGGTGAATCCACAAAAAATGTAACGCTGAACAAAAAACTCATCTTCTAAATACAATATTACACTTTCGGTACATCCACCGGTCAAGCAAATGAATGCCAGAACGTCTAGAATTCCAAATGAACTTTTTTTTTTTTTTTTAATTCTATAATAAGTAATAGTTATTTTTACCACAAAAATTCGATGAAATAAAAATTATAAAAAAATTATGCCCCTCAAAAAAATATGCATTTGAATAAAGAGATGAAAAAAATGAAAGTATTGAATGAAAATTTCTTTACAAGGTAAATCCCGTTTTCGGTGTACATTTTACAGACTGGACGACCGTGACATTTTGCGATACTAGCGTCTCGAACATCAACATCTGTAACACCCTAGCAGTACGGTTTTTTAATTAATCTCGAGACATCCGACATTATTTTTTGGTTACTTACGTTGACAATACTGCGCGATTTTTTTTTTTTTTTCAACTATAATTTAAAACAGAGCATGCTCCCGTCCGCTTTATATTATCGTTCACTACTTTAACCTCACCAAAAACTAACATCTAATTACGAATTTTTCCCTACCAAAGGATGAATCGGAAAAAGAAAAATAATTACTTGATTGAGAAGCAAATTTAAATTGGACAAAAAATATTTTGAATTTTCATTGGGGGAAAAATTTACAAAGTCAGTTACTACCAGCCTTTTGTAGTCATTCAATCATGAAACAATGCTGGCCTCTTTCCCACAAAAATTTGAAATATTCCACGCTTATACCATTGATTACACTCATTCCTACCTCCAAATTTTCCTGAAAGTAGGAAGATATTCATAAATTTTTACAATGAAAAAGTCGGAAAGCCATTTCAAAATTATAACTCCTCTCTAACCGAAATTCCACCAACTGTGAATATAATGTTTTACATCAATTTATACAGAGAAAGCTTATATTTGAAGCAATAAAATGAAACCTACAACGTCCCCTAGAGAGGTTGGCTCAACATTTTTTGAAAAGAGCAAAGAATATTTATTAAAAAAAAAAATAAAAATAAAACATAGATGAGATCATTTTCTTCAAACTTTCAGAAAGAAAATACACCAAAAAATAATAACGTTAAAAAAAACATCTTCCTTTAATAATAAAAATGATTGTCACGCCTGAAGAGACAATGAGAAGAGTTAATAAATTTAAGAAAATATATTTTTATTTTTGAAAATTATGAGAAAAAATGAACGAGTATTCGCATCGATGAGAGACCGATGTCAGAAAAAAATCAGAATAATAAGAGTAAGTGGCATGATAGAGAATTCTATTGAAGAATGTATTTTTAAGCTAAGGAAAAAAATACGAGAAGGATGATTGCCGTTTCTCAGAACTTCATTCACCATATTCGCGAACCTTTCATTGTTCATTAAGAGATAAACCTTTAATAGATACCAGCTTGGTGGCTCTGTGACTGGCATTCCGGTAATTTAAAAAAAGACCATCCGAGCCAAGTTGATTTAGTCCACTGTTGAACGCGAAATTAAAGTGAGAGAGTCGCTGGCTTTAGACACGTTTCGTACCAAATAGCAACGGAGACATCCATCGGATTCTCCGTGCATTAGTAGGTGTCCAGGTAGAAAGAAAGACAGTTTTGATAAGGAAAGTTATGAAATACATATTTTGAAATCATGACTTCTTGTAATTTAGCCAATCAATAGAAAAACTAGATACTTAATGTGATACCGGTGGAAGAAAGGTAGACGATGTAACTGTGCTATGGAGTATAGCCCCAGCATTTGACTGTGAACAAAAAGCATATGTTCCCCAATTTTGCCGAAAACAAAAACTTTAATAAAGGAGTTGAGTAAGTTTTAATAAAGTCGTAGATAGGATAACACGAATGAAAATATAAATAGTTTGGGGAACCGATTTCTTTCAACTTCAACAGCATATCTGCATTAAATATGGATGAGTTTTGAATGATCTTCGACGCGGATCGGTTAAATTTCTGAAAACGATAACCCATCAAAAATAAAAATCGTGAAAAATTGAAAATTTGTTCAAAATTATGGATAAATTAAACGAATAACAGTTTTGCATTGATAATGATTTTAAAATGGAACTAGTATCGAATAATACATTTTACGATAATTGAAAGTGTCCCTTTACTTGATTTTGATACATTCATGGTTGCGGGTAATCAAATTTAGATTTGAAATAAAATGAAGAAAATATAATAAAAGAGGAGCCAAATTCAAATACACAGCCCGGATGTCATTCATTATCACTTCACTAGTGACTGCGGAAACTATTGCATGGTGAAATATTTCGATTATTTCAAGAAAAAAAAACAAAACAAAAATGAATAAAACGAAGATACGACATACTTTTCGATTAGAGACCACCTTTATCATCAATTTACATACTTTCGATAAAACAAAAAAAATAGAGTAAGATAGGGCGTATGATGCATCGACGAATATAGGGAACAATAAATTTTTGATGTCGAACTGGTTTCAACACAAGGTACTACGCTTATGTTTCCACCAGTACGAACTCAAAAAAAAAGAGATAAACCATCAGACGAAAAATGAAAAAAATACGTAACTACAAATTTTAATTCAAATTTTCTTGCGAACCGGAAATGTAAATTCAAATCGTTTGGGAGGACACCAAGCGTCGCCAAGTATCGGTAATTCCTGCGGGTAGCAGATCCTGGTCGCATATTTCCCATCTTTTGGCAATGGAAACGAGCAAGTTTCGGGAAAACATTGCAAAGATTCGACATCGCTAATGCGGATAAAGGATCTTAAGACAGGTGAGAACGCAAATTGAAAAATAAAATAATAAAATAATAATTTGCAATGAATCAGCTTTGTATTCGAAATTACTTAGTGCAGTGGAATTCGTCGAAAAAACGAAACGATAAAAATGGAATAATGTGGAGGTCGAGTATATCAGAATACCAAAGCCTCAAAAAAATTGAAAAGAAAAACGCACAAACAAACACTCTAATGATGCTGACAAAACATTAATGTGATTTTGTAGTTTTTCTATTACTTATATAATGAAAACCGAATTTCCGCTAAAAATCATAAGAATGGGGAGAAGAAAATAGCAACAGTAGAATGTGAAAAAAACAATACGGTGACATTAATTTTGCAAAATGCACGACCCATAAATATTCTTCCAGCAGGTATTTCATTATTTTAACATAAATGCACGCGGATACAAGCGCTACAAAATTGGAAATTTCATGTGTAACATATGGTTTCGAATCAAAAACGTTATCTACTAGTATTAATAATTGAAAAAATAGAAGAGACAAATATTTTTCGCTAACAGTGTATGTGCAGTGAGTTACAGAGCACGTGAGGAAATGCAAAAAGAAATGTCAGAGATTTTAGGTTCTGCAGTAATAACGAACCTAATTTCTGACAACACAAAATTAATGCCAGCACAAGATTGAAAAATGTCTTCGAGTCCCTTGAAATTATATACAACGACAAATATATGCATTTAGTAATAATACGAATTTAATGAAGAAGCTACAACTTATCAAAAAACTGTTTGTTTTTTCCACTAAATTTAAACTAGCAATAGGTGCTCGCCAAATGAAAATTCGGAGAAAATTCAACCATTTCCCGCGTAAATTCAATTATTCTGATAACATGGAAAAGCTACATACACGGAGAATTCATATTCACTATAATTCGGAGAAAATTAAGCACGTACAGTACTCACAAGACAATAAGTCAAAATTTTAATAACTTCAACAATATTATTAGATATTATTAGAGAGTAGTATACAAAAACAACAATTTTATTATTAAAAAGAAACAAAAGTGAAGATGCATACTTAATAATTGATAATTTATTCAATGAAGCTGAATTAAGAAGAAAAAAAATTAAAAACCGTCTCAAATAAAAATATCTCTCAAATTTCAACATATCAACTTCTATAACCACGGAATAATAAAATTTAAATTTAGAAATTTTGGCTAAAATTTCAACGAATCATGAAAAAAGTATTGTAAAATTTTGTTCATATCACATTTCTACAATTTTGCAGGACGAAAGGAAAAGCATATCATACCGAATGAAATTTTATCTTTTTTTTTTTTTTATAATTTTGGAAGTCTGGCCGACATTAAAACCAAATTTTTTGCTATTTTCATCAGATTTCATTATTCATAATTTTCAATATTTTCTTCAGCGGATTCATTTCCAAGGAGAATTAATAAATTCAAAGCTGTTCAAATTTTCGCTTCAATTTGAATAGGCAAAAAATTACTAATAATTAGCAATGCCATGGCCGTTCAGAAAATGTTCCACAGTTTATAAGTCAGTGACGAGCATCAACGAATCAGAAAACAAGGAAAAATCGGTGATTTGCAATGATCAAAAATAAATTCGTCGTTCACTTTGAACAACGTTTAGCAAGTCTCCAATCAGACAACGCGCGTATTTTTGAAGAATTGAGGTAATTCAACGACATTCCACGTAACTTAATCCGAAGAGTGTAGAATGATGGCGCAAATTTATTCGCCGATTTTTTGGCGAGTAATACTCCGGAATTATTCGAGCACGGAAATTACGTACCTAGTATGCAAATCGCACATCGGTGCTAATAATATCTATTTCCTTTGACCAACTGACAACAAATAATGCAAAATAGCCAGACACGGAATCTTGAAATTGAATTCAGGATGAGAAAGAGCGGCATCGATTTTCCGAGCAGATATATTACATATATTTCATACCAATTTTATTGTACACTGCAGAAATAACAGCATTTTATCAAACAGTTCGCAAGGTCATCGTCGCATTCTTTCCAACTTTCTATTTTATTTACCGAATGCAGGCGGAAAAATCAGAATACGAGGAATGAACTGAGAGGTGCAAAATTAGCGATGAGAATTTTGGATTTGTCAAGGGGCTGAGTACTTCGTTCTACTAAGTAATCACACATTTCCAAAACTGCTCGCAGCCAAAATTTCTGGACACTGAATTCTTCTTCATTTGAAATTATTCGATTTATGTACATAATTTGCAAGTGACTGTCTTCCAAAACTTAAAAATACAATTTCTCGAAAAAATTCACGATATTCAAAAAAAAAAAAGATCACGTACACCGACTACTGACATTTTCACATTTATTCAAATTCTTATGCATTACCATTATAATGGCGGTGTTCTTTTCAAATAGGCAGTACTACTTTAAAGATCATTAGCCTCACCGTCGTGAGCAAATGCATCAGGTGTCAACAATTTGACATGGAAGATAAAAATATTGACGTTTGATTTGAAATTATAAATAATAAGTTTATTTTAAAAACGCGTTTTTAAAAGATAAGCTTTAATTTTAATTTTTTTTTTTTACTTTAGCTTCATGCGAAATAAATATTATTTCGTTGCGGAAGGTTGGCTGCAATATTGGTGTATTTTAAAATCGCAGGAGTGTGTAGAATAAAAGCTTATAAAAAAGTTTCATTTTGTTGATAAGGTAATATTGCAACCTAAGTGTTCAGAATTGGAATATTCAGTAATATGAAAGCAGGGAATAATGTTCAAGATTTTACTATCAAGTCATGATAAATAGTTTGAAATTGATGAATACTCATGTGACAAAATCCAGAAAATTGAAAAAAAAAATGGTATGAGGTTTCGTCGAAGATGTCACACTAGTTACGGACTAATAGAAATGTCAAAATTATAGATCACTTCTCGACTAGTGGATAAAAAAATAGAATGAAGAGTGATTAACCTGAAAACTGAGGGGGACAAGGAAGACGAGTTCACTAGAGGCACATTTTAGGATATGGCAAAATTTCAGGACCATTTATAAATTAAAAAATACGCCAAAAAAATTTAAACTTTATTTTTCCTTTAACAACTGCCGTCACACTTCTTGATCAGGAGGTGACAAATTTCCTAGTTGCGCCACTGAGCATCATCGGTAGCTAATTTACTTTCTAGGACTCAATGATGTAAAAATACACAATCGTCAACAATTCTCTTTATTACCAAAGGTTACAGGATACTTTTCAAAATACCGGTACATTACTTTTAATAAAAAAAAGGAGGCAAGCAGCAGCCAGTTTATTGGCACTGTGTCATACACAAAAATCAAGTAAATTTATATTGATTCTATTTAGCTTCAGCAATCGGTTGTGTTTAACAGAAACCTTTCAGAGTACTCATCGAGTATTTTATTAATATATAACGGGTTTCATCAATGAAACTGCACTTTTCAAAATAAAATTATTTTCAAATGCAAAAACTAAAGAACACTTGGTGTTAAACCGACAAAGATTTTCATGTACCAAGTATTACTTTAATAATTCAAATAAAAAGTTTAAAAACATATTTCCCTCGGTTAAACCAACTATCCAAACTACTCAGCAACACGGAAAATTTGTGGTATATTTTACGCATAGCGAGTCAAATGTAGAAGAAATCTCAGTTAGAACGCAAATAATACCTACCTTATCGCCACGTACTTTCTTCGCCAAAGAACATAAACCTAGAAACGAAGCCGCTACAACAGCATCAGCAGAAGTACCAGCCAAACTTATCCTCCAAAATTTTCGCCACAACAGCTAAACGAGCCCATTACCGACGAAACATGCGTATAAAATTTTTCGATAGGCTACCATAAGCTAGGTTAAGACTCCATTTTCCGCCGCATAAACGTAACACGTCATTTTGTAAGGACGAGGAGAAATAAAGGAGAGGTGGCTTTTACGAAAAGCCTTTTCCAACTTTACAAGAAAATAGCGTCTCACTTAAACCAGGTCACGCCTTTTTCAAAAAAAAAAATTACGTCCTTGTCACCGGATGGAACCAAAGGGCGAAAATGGTGGGGTGAGAATGAAAGTGAAAACGTCGTTTTTTTCGAAAGAAAGCATCCAAAAAGGGGGAAAAACAAGCGTGCGACGAAGACAGAGACAAACAGACAGAGAGACAGTAAGAGAGAGAGAAAGTTCAAAGATTTGGCAAAATTTCGAAAAAACCAATAATTTTTACCCAGTTTTCTATCAAACAGGGTATTAAAATTGACCTCCTAAAAGGTTTAAGAGTGAGGATGATAAAGATTATCCGTTTCATGAGAAAAGAAAACGATTGGTACCATTTTCCCATTTTCATATAATTTTTTTGATGTATTGAGTATTCATGTACCTCCAAAAGTTTGTGCTCACGAATTTGAGAAAATTGCTGAAACGATAGGGCTGAAATTTTCACAACAGACAGTCCTTATATAGGACCAGATCTCATAGGAATTTATTGCCTATTGGTTCCATACAATTTCAGAGAAAAATGGAAAACACAAAATTCGTGAAAGTGTTTGTCTAGAATTTTGAAGAAACTACAAAGGGAACGAGCTGAAATTTTCACGATAAATTGCTATTATACAAGCAATATTCATAAAAGTTTGGTGCCCATTCTAACAGCAGTTTTTGAAAAAAATAAAAAATAAAAAATAAAAATTTACTGGAGAAAATTTCGTATTTACGTTTTTGAAAAAACTGTCAAAGTGATAGGGCTGAAATTTTCACGAATGGTAGTCCTTATCTAAGCGTATAGGACCAAGTCTTATAGGAGTTTGATGTCTATTGCCTATTGGTTCAGTTGTTTCCGAGAAAATTAGAGAACCAAAAACTCTTGGAAAAGTGGTTCTTTAAAGATTTTCAAGAAACTAACAAAAGGGATCGGGCTGAAATTTTCACGATAGATTTTCCTCACGCATTTGCAAGTCTGATATAAGTTTGGTCCCTATTAGTTCAGTAGTTTCCAAGAAAATTGGGAAAAGAAAAATTGTTGGAGAACTAGTTTCTCTTGGATTTTGAGGAAAATACAGAAGAGATATGGCCAAAATTTTCACGAAATGTAGTCCTCATTTCGGACCAGATCTAATAGGAGTTTAGTGCCTATTGATTCAGTAGTTTGCAAGAAAAATGTAAAACAGACAAAAATAGCAAGAGAAAGGCAGTCGCCTGCGTTACTTGAAGTATATTTTTCTTATTTACGGCACAAGGGGTTACGAGCTTCTTTTTTGCATGGCATAAATTTAGGTTATAGGTTAAAAACTGTCAAACTAGGTTTTCTAGCGAAGTATTGCTGCGCTGTTTTTTTATCTTACCCTCGACGCATTTTTTACCTACCATATACTTGCGTATATTCGATATTAATAAAGATGAAAATCGTTTTCTAAAGGAGCGGGCAGGCAGAACTCGTATTACTCTTTCTTCTATTTTATTTTTTTTCTTCTTTTGAAAAATTAGAGAGTGGGTAAATAGAAAGTTTAAAAATGTATGTTGTAAAAGTGACGCTATCCAACGAGAGTAAAACGAAAAAGATAAGCCCAAAAAGAATTTCCGCCTACCAAATACACGCACATTGAAAACTATACGGAGAGAAAATTCGTATAATCAACACAAATCATTTAAACGACTTCATCGACCGTTTTTTTAGCGCACAAAAATTTTGGTGGAAAGAAAATTTTTTCTCTTTCTTTTCGCTTTTTTGTACCGAAATTTTCTTCGATCGTTTACGACGTACTCTCCGGCGATAAGTATCTCGAGTTTTTGCGTAAGAAAAATAATGCTCTTCTTTCCAAAAAAAAAAAAAAAAAAAAAAAAAAAAAAAAAAAAAAAAAAAAAAAATTAATCGGCCAGTTTTAGTAAATTTTTTTTCAGATTTTCTTATTTTCCTTTTTTTTCTTTTCAGCTCAATTCGCCATTGAGACAAGTAAATTGAGGCTCCCGGGGTCTCGATGACGTCACGAATAAAAAAAGGTATAAATTTTAAATCCTTTCCAAAGTTTTAAGATTTCAGAGGTCTACTTTTAGGACGATATGGACTCAATTGGAATATTACCAAACGATAGGATTAGAAATTTTTATTTAAGCAACATATACACCTACCATCAAATCCATACGATGTATGAACAATAACGACGATTTAATTTTACACAGGTTAATAATGTTTAATAAATATTGAATTATTATACATAAAGAAGAAAATATTTATAAATTTTCCTGTGACTTGTACAGGAGATTCTATCATAAAAGTATCAAACAATGTATAATATGCAGGAGGAAACTTACAAAAAATATATTTTGGATATTTTTTACTTTACACTTCATAAAAAATTAACAGACAACACCCAAATGTCATGAATTCACATGGATCTATGAAAATTCTACGGTTCTTTCCTCTTATCGATCAAAAACCATTCTCCACTGATGTACAAAATGTTCTAAAATGGATTCTAAAATGTAGTCCATATACGTACTTTCCGCACACGATGTACTATCCACTAAACAATCGATTGAATTGTGACAACGGCTGTCGACTTGGAATCGACTTTGAAAATCGAGTCTGAAATTGATTTCAACACAGCTAACTTCACTTTTTGGAAGACCAAAAGCCAGAATGATGTCACTTAATACTAAAACTTCGTTCACGTCATCACGAATTGAGTGAAATATTTTTTTGTTTACGCGAATAGTAAAAAATTGAGAAGTAAATATAATTTATCCCCGAGAAAATCTTCCCTTCCTTTCTGCCAGAAATAATAATCGAACTGGAGGGCTCAGTCTGTATTCTAATTTTGAAAATTGAGCGAGAAATTAATTCAAGAGAATCAGATGATAATTATTTCACGAATTAACTAAAAATATGAGAATTGAAATAAGTTTTTGGCTAGTAAACGTGCAAAAAAAAAAACCCTAAATTGCAGCGAAAAGAAAATTTTGCAGATAAAATATTAGGATCTTCGTAGTAATTTAGAGAGTTACAATCATAATCCCATCAAATCAACATCAAATTATGGTAGAATTTTTCTTCAATTCAATTCCACTACAAGATCCGGATTTTCTTAAAATGTGTATAACCAATAAGAATCGAATTTACAAAATGGGGTTCACTGAAATGACAATTCAAAATCAAAGCAGCTATTTTAGATTGAGTTCCTCAAAAACTTCATCATTTTTGTCAACAATTAAAACAAGCAAAAACAAATACAACTCGAACATTCCTTTGTTTTACAGAAGTAGGGCCGAGACATTGCAAAACCGATTAAAACAAACAAAAACAAAAAAAAACAAAAAAACAAGACAGTTTAACGAAATGTTCAAATAAATAAGAAGAACCAAAACTCTCCGGAAGAAATTACTTTTTAGTGTGACTAAGTTGTGCACTGCTAAAGGTACTTATTAATTTTATTCAATTTCTGGAAAAATTAGAGAAATACCCAGAGAGCCAACATCAGAAAAATGAATTCACAAAAAACCCATTTAAGATTCCAAGGTATAGTTAAAAAAGAAATGAAATTGAGTACTTCTTCGAAAACACTGGAGGAAATATCTCCTACGAAAAATCCAGTCATTAAAAAAAAAAAAAAAAAAAATCGCTCAGAAACGAATTATTTAGTCGAAAACGAAACAATAAAAGAAATAACTATAGATGTTTTTACAATAGAAAACGAAGAAAAAGTGCAGGGAAAAAGTGGAGTGAAATCCACAGAGATTTATTCTTAAATATTATGAGGTAGGTAGAAATTATCGAGGATCATCGTAAATGTTCTGCATAACTTATTACGTGTGATCACTCTAACTTATAACAACGCTACAAATATAAAATGCAATCACCATTTTTTATTCTTTTATTATTAAGTGAATAACAGCTATCACGTACTCGGTGGCGCATCTAGATTTTTTGTGGGTAGGCCATTGGGGGTTTATGAAGTTTTATGAGGGACCAAAATAGAGCGAAATTAAGTTTTTTTTTTTTTAATTTATACAATGAATATATCATTCAATATAGTTTACATTTTTCTTACCAATTTTCTTGGGCAGCATGGCCTTCCTAGGTCCCCGTACCTCCAACGATGGTCTTACTTGCTAGCGATGGGATATTAATTACAACAATATTTAGTTCGCGTTTTAATTCAAGTCTATGTCTGATCCGAAAGTAGGTTCTTTAATTTCGAGACCAGATCAGGTGAAAATTAACGGAAAATCAGCTCATTAGATGATGATGATAATGATGATGAAGAAAAATAAATTAACCCCAAAATTGCACGATAAAACCAAACGAGTGGTTGTTGACAATAAGTAAAACTACAAAATACAATTCCGAATAAAAATGCTAAATAAAAATCAGAATTTTAATTTGAGCAATCAGCACCAGGCCATAGTTCGTAATATTATCGACAAAATGGTCTTCCCGCTCATCTAAGCTAACTATATCAGATGATAAATCTACCAGTTTTCTTAAGGCAACTAGCAAAATGCAGACATACTGAAATATTACGTTCCCCTTCACCAAAATCTTTTTTTTTTTTTCACCGCTCGATTAAAAAAACACTAACAACATTTACAACATAATGTCTGTAAGATATAAAAAATAGTTCATATTGCAGACGTGGATGCTCATGACTTCGATGCTTAATGCGTCTTTCAATGAATAAAACAAAATAAAATAAATAAATAAATAAATCGAATAACAATTTTTTTAAATTATAATTTTTTCAAGGTTTTGAACAGTTTCCTAGCGAATATAAAATAATTTAACATAACGGAGCGCAGAAAAAAACAGAAGAAAGAAGTATTTAATAAGAAAGGTTTACACAGAAAGTAGACTGAAATTTTGAAAAATTGTTCGAGAAAAAATGGAGTAAAAAAGAGTACAAGATGGGAAATCGCGTACCAGCATTCAAACGTTTTTTCTTTTTCATGAGCAGAGTTTCTAAAAATACATACTCAAATTACCACAGTTCCATACCGAGGATAAAATGTTAAAACGAATTTCATTTCGACAATAAGTTTTTTTTCTTTTTTTTTCGCCTCAGTTAATTTGTACTGGTTACAAATATTACAAAACCCGTATCTCAGCAAGCGCAAAAAAAAAAAAAGAAAAGAAAAGAAAAAAAAAAGAAAAAGAAACAGTTAATGAAGTCAAACGCCAAATGAAACGAATGAACGATATGCAAACAGAATGAGGCAGATAGAGACAGACTACAGACAGAAAGCAACGAGAAGTGAAAAAAATTAGCACACCACAGATGCATTTGCGCAATCTTCATTTATTATGAGAACTGCGCGGAAAGTGAGGGTTTTTTCATTAATTTTTTTTTGTTTTTTGTTAAATTACATATGCACGCGTATCGGCAATATCATCATCTGGTAATGGAGAAAGCTAAAATATCCTGGAGCCAAGTTATCTTTAATATCATCCCCTCAGTCATTAGAATGGTTGAATCGCGTATGTATATCAGACATTTAATCAGCTCTATGGCAGTAATACAGAGAAAAAGAGAAGGAAAACTTTCAAACATACTCACCAAAGTTATTTAAAAATTTTTATCGGTGATAAAAGACAAAATACTTCTATGAATAGAAAATCGTTTTTCAAACTTAATTATTCGGGAATAAAACAGATGAACGCGTAGGTCTAAAGAACAATATTGCCTCCAAAAAATTTTGCAGATTCCCGCAAAATGAAGGAAAAAGAAAGACTGAACATATGTACATAAAAATTGAAGACCGTGGTTAGAGATAATCCTAATTAAAAAATCGGTGGCTTTTGGAGTAGAAATTTCGTTATATAATAGAAGCTCGTTAAAAAAAAGCAGACTGCAGACCATAAAAAATCCATTAAGTAGTTAGGTACTGTTCTCAAATATGCAAAAAGCGTAAAAAAAAACCTCAGTTTACAACTTTACATTCATAATTAAAGAAAGGAGTGGGAAGTCATTTAAATATCGAACTTTAGTTGACGTTTCACTGGGAAACGTTCTTCAGTCTCAACTGTAAATTAACAGTATCATAAATTTCAAAATTATACCTTCTAACAAAAAAAAAAATGTAGATCAATTGAAATTACTATTTTCTCTGTTACTATCCACCACCCTCAACAACAGCACATGAACAAACTCCATGGCGCCGACACGAAAAATTACTGGGAAGGAAGCGGAAGCACAATGGACTGCAGTGCCCTTTTCCAAAAGTATCTTGTGATACAATAAAAAATAATTGTGCCTCTAAATGAAGTGTTCCATTGAATATGCGAAAACTCACAAAGTTTTAAGAGGAACATAATTTTTCTTTCTCCCGGCCGAGAAACGTTATCACGCTAAAAAATTATTTTACATATTTTAAAACATACGAAACCTTTTACACGAAATATGTATTAAGGATTAACCATCATACACCTCGTAGTATTAATTTAGATGACAAATTTTTTCTACCATGCATTGTGAACAAAAGGATTTACCAGGAATGATTTCACGATTTTCTATTTTTTTTTAAACGATTTTATTTTAGGTACTTGCTCACAATTTTAATTTCACGAAGTATTCAAGGCAACCACCGTAAGCGCTAAGATCCGATGGCTAGCTACTATTTAAAGTTGTTATGATATAAGGTTTATTCTATTCACCAAACCTTAGCATCAGGACAGGTGTAATACTAAACAACAGGTCAGCACATGGTTATAATTCAAAGGTTCCATCAAAGGACACGAAGGTGGTAAAAAAGTATTTGTTGAAAAAGAACGCCTAAAATAACACCTTAAAACACCAAACTAACCTCATCATTGATAACGAGATTTTTATCAACACATCAACCTTCTGACTACCAAAACAACTCTATCCCTGCCCTGAATTCCTACGCCTACTCATCGAGCAAGTTTCGTATTTGGCAAATCCTTGTGTTACCCAGGTTTCACTCTTATGGACAAAACGAACACCGATTTGATAACCTTCGATGTTTTTTTGGTATGAAATAACGCCACATATGACCTGGGGGTAACAGGTTCCGAATTGAAAATTTCGAACTTAACTTCAGCTTTCAAAATAGAGTTTTTGAAACGACACTGAGCAGAAACCATCTAAGGGTAGACAGTTACATGAGGTCTAAATTTTGTGAAAATCTGTCAAAGGGGAAAGCGTGATGATGGGACAAAAAAAGCAACTTCAATTTATAATATAGGTATATAGAAAATATAAAAAAGAAACAAGGAAATAGGCAAACGGTAGCCGAAAAAAAAATTAACCCTTAATAACTACCATAATTAATCGAGGAAATAGTAAATTCCACTCACCATTAAAACAAAAACTCCCATTAAAAAGAAAAAAAAGTTGCCAACAAATCTTAAATTACACTATCTCGCTGGGTAAATAAGGAAGAAGGTAGTAAAAATGCGGAAACGAAGTTTGTATTTTTCAGCCAACTGTATACGATAAAGTATTTGCCTGCATTTAAATTACCATCGAATGAAGGTCGCGAGAGACCAATAACTATTGTTCGAGTAACTATCTGGCTGACGAATTCTTTAGAGTGAATTTTTTCAACTGACAAAACAAAAAATGTCAAGAAAGAAGAAAATACATTCGATATAATAGTCAATACAAAATGCAATTTTTGCAAAAGGTGAGGAACGGTACACAGCTTCCTCACTCGTCTGACTTTCGATTTTTTTTGTCTTTTTTCTTTTTCTTCCGCCTTCCCCACGTCGAAAATACCAGCGAATTTCGTGCTTTTGTATTGCATAAGCTAAAAATATGTGCGTGTATCTATTATTAAAATTAGCCCCGCGGTAATTGCACCCATCCAACAACAGGTTGCCCTTGAAAGTCCACAGTTCGATGACGATTTCGATGACGACGACGACGACGAGAAATAAGGAAATAATTTTCAATTGCCAGCGCCGCCGTAGTTATTTCTTCCGGGAAACAACAAAAAAAAAAAGAAAAAAAAAAGAAAAATACAGGTTCAATTAAACTAAAGGTTCGATAGTTTTCGATGGTACAATAGTACCTGTAGAAAAGAGGTAGTAAATCGAGAATAACAAACTGATAAAAATCGAAAGAAATCCGAATTTTGACAACAACGAATAAATAACAGAGATTTCAACGAATTTTTTCATCAATTGGCATGACAGCATACTTAAAAATCAAAACATAGAACAGGATGTGAATTTCGTTGAAAAAAGTATTTTTGCAAGGGATAATTTGCGGACAAAATAACGAACAAATATTTCAGAAGATCAGAGCATAATAGAGGAAATAAGGAACAGCCGCGGGGTCATAGAAATAGATCAGTGAAGGGAGATATGGTTATTCAAACTCCCTAGAGTCAAAAAAGACCCGTAACGCTTTTGTCACGCCACTGAAATAGGATGACTTATTTATCATAATGAACGAGCGGCCGAATTTTTGACACAGAAGAAAACAAGGAAAAAATGGAAAATAATTTTGGGAGAAGAGAATAGTACTCCTTGATGTATTATGTTAACATTCTACTTCACACAGATCGTTTTAATGCAGAACATCTCAAAATTCAAATACACACCAAGTGTGAAGGGGAAAAAAACTTGTTTCAAGAAAAATACGTTACACATTCCCTAGAAGAATGAGAAAAAATGGAAACTAAGGTTTCACTTTGTATTAAAAGGTCAAAACAAAGTGAGAAATAACATCGCATCGATTTGAGAAAAAAAACTTTAGCGTAGCATCACATCGCTAAAATACTCAGTTTGCCAATTCATCCATCATACAAAACATTAAAATCATAAAAACCTCAACGTAGGCTAAATAAGAGTTTTTTTTAAAAGTAATGTTTAACACTTTCAAAAACTAACATACGAGTAATAAATTATGGATCTAATTTTAACCACTTTCAAAATTTTATTTCCGTTCTCTTGATCTCCTGGAATACAAAAGCGCCCCTTGACATCCAGCCCATTGTCTCTTAAATACAAAATTACTAGTAAATGCAATGAAGTAAAGACGCTCGTAAACATTTGCCTCGTAAATGCGAAAAGGGACTTTAAGCAATACAAGGGACTTGCTTTTTTCAAGCGGTTCTTCATTTACATTATTCTCATAAACTACAGAATCAAAAGCACCAAACCTCTATCAGATCTGCTCCTATATGAGGACTATCTCGCGTAAAAATTTCGAGTGAATCTCTTTTGCAATATTCTCAAAACTGTGAACACAAAATTTTATACAGGAATATTTATTTTGGAGTTTTCTCTAAAACGACGGCATCAATAGGCACCAGACTCACACAAGACTTACTCCAATGAGAAGATTATCATTCGTGAAACTTTTAGCTCAATCCTTTTAATAATTTTCTTAGAATTCTGGAAGTCACTTTTTCACCCATATTTTGTTTCTCGGAACTACTGAATCGATAAATCGATAGAAATCAAACTCCTATCAGATCTGGTCCAATATAAGGACTACTTCTTGTGGAAATTTCAAATCTATCCCTTTTGTAATTTTCTCAAAACTGTGAATATAAAATAATAGGCTACATATAAAAAATTGGGTCAAAATGAGAAAAATGGTATCAACCGTTTTCTTTTTTTATGAAACAGATAATTTTCATCACCTCTACTTTTGACCCTTCCAAGAGATAAATTTCAATTCCTCCCTTTGCAAGCAAAGTGGATGATTGAAGATTAGTTCGTCGTTTTTGAAAGGGAAATAATGAAGGTTCATAGCCTCAAATTTTTTTTCAACGGAGTCGAAAATGATTGACCTCTTCAGCGATGCAGCCTGTACAAGTGAAATTATGAAAACAGTTTCATTTAAATACCTAACTCATTTTTTAATAACGTTTAACCGTATATAAAAATTACTAGTCATCAGAAAATACATTAGAAATAAGTCTTGCAGACGAAATTTCCTTTCAACAATGTTGAAAATTCAATGTATTATTCTCGACCATGAATAAAAATGGCTCCAGAGAAAGACCACCGATGTGGATATAAAATTTTAAATCATTGATTCTCTTACGGGGTGATTTTCGTAAGAAAAATAACTGATGAGGAGACAAATTATTTCAAAGGGCAGCAGTACAACAAAGGTAGAATTTAGGTTTGAAACATTAAAACTTCATTTTTTCCAAAATTTTAATTATTGACAATGAGCTGAGTAATTAGTCATAAAAGAACAAATGACAAAAAAGTCAATTCCTCAAATGGTGAAATGCAGGGAACTTTTCGACAATTTTGCGAAGTTGATGTACTAGCTATATGAAGTAATACCGAATATATATTAATATGATGTACCACCACACATAGATGCACAAATATGAATTTAAGGGAAAAGGAAATTTCGGAATATATATTACATATTCTAATTTTCCACCACCAGTCAAGACACAGAAATTTACAGCACTCAAAAAGAGAATGCTCCAAATTTGAAGGTTATTCTATAGAATAAGCTGAAGGAATTCGAGATGATAACAGATTGCAGATTCATCGGACAACGTAACAACTCAAGAAATTGAAAAATTTTCAAAGTATTAAAATTAAAATGTAAATTAACAGTTCGAGGAGAAAAAAGGTATACCTAGTTCATTACTTTAGTATAAAATTCACGTAAAATAACTTTTTTCCTACGAGCAAAGCGTCCTCACAACAGTTACAATTATTAACAAAAACAAGACAGATTTTAAAAATGACTATAAAGGACTGGACTTCAAATAAACCATACTCCTCGGGATTGTCCAATAACTATCTTGTATTTCCCAGAACGTTTCATATATTCTACAATTGAGGATACTTGAGATTTCTATAAAACCAGGGACGAGAAACACAAAGGTGCGGTATCACCATGTAAAATATGATTTTGAAAGTTTACAGGGCAAAAGTAGACAAAATCTGCAGCACAAAATTTGTCATACGCTCGTATGGATGCAATTCAAAGAGATAAACGACAAAACGCTCTGGCAAAAATAAGCTCTTTACATACGTTCATACAATTATATTGTGCATGAAAGTTGTTTTGCAACACATTTTGCCTACCCTTACTGTTGAGACAGGCAAAATTTTAATGCTACATCAATGCTTCTCGTACCCGTTTACATCGAAATCGTATGTACCCTTGATCTTTCGCCAGATGCCTGTACATGCCCAGTCGAGACAACCCCCATGGTCGTAGACAAGGGTGGTTTTAGGTTAAAACCTTCCCCTTCCAGCGCCAAAAAAACAAAAATACCTAATTGCGCACCTACATTTTGGACTAATTTTTTCTCTCTCAAATTTCCCCTCTACAAAACAACAAAACAGCTATTTACGACAATGAAAACCCCTGTCCTGCGTTTCGAACTAGCATGATAAAAATTATTCACTCACTTCGTGAAAACTGCATTTCAGAGAACATACTTCGATGGGTCTGAAAAAATTCTCTTTCAATCCCTTTCATAAAATATCAAACAATAATACAGCAATTTGATTCGAATAATACAACGGTTTAAAAAAAAATTCTAACGCAGCATTAGAAAATCCAATTTGCTGTATATTTATATTGATAGTTAACTATCCACAACTAACCCATATCTACAGAGGTTTTAGATCTGATGTTCACGATTATTGTACGAAATAATAAATATGTTGAAAAAGTTATTGAAGAAGATCATACTTGTAATGTACAAAGTATTGAAGTATGAAGTGTACAAAGTTGTATGGAGACGAACAAATGAGTGGCAGAACAGGAAACAGTGTAGCTCTGAGTATAAATGTGAAAAAGATATAATATATGTAATATAGAGTGTATGCAGGAGTGTGAAGGGAAGAGGACTGATGGTCCCAACAACCCTCTACAATCCTTTGAACAGGATAACTATTGTTGTTTGATGTGGTTAAGTTCGACTTACTTTTGTAATTGTTACGATAATTAGTTGTCGGTAGTTCAAATTATTATTAAAGTATTGGTTTTGATTATTACAAAAATTCCTATTTTGTATGGGTTGATAATAAGGCTTGAGCTGATCAAACCCTTGAAATGTTTTTCTCAAATAATCTACACGATAAATTTTCTCTAAGATAATTTTTACTAAACGTACAATAGTTCTTTTATATATTTTCAGAGTTCGAAATTCAAAAAATACAGTATTAAATTTTTCTAGAAGGACGTCTTTAACTGATCTACTTCTTCGTCTTCCACAAGAGGGTAACCTGCATCTAGCAGTTCTTCAGCCAAATTAGAAAAATATTCCAAAACACAGTGAATATTACCTTTTTTTAAGTCAAATTGTAGAGATTGAAATTTTGATTTGAGAACCATGATATTTATTGGTGTTGCATATCTATACCTAACATTGAGTATTTCAAGTATTTCAGAAACAACAGTGCAATTCTTGACATGACCGAGCATATGCCTATCTAATATTTCAAAAATATGAACTTTGGCTCATTGAAAGGTTTGAAAAAATTTAATCTAAGCTCCTAGACGTTTTTCATCAGAACTGAGAAGATAGTTTTCCTCTTTGTTAACAGGAAAGACAATTATGTGACAACCTTTACTTATCAATGAGCTAAATATAGATGAATGTCATCATTCATATCCATTTCCACAGAAAATGTTTGAAACACAATCATTACATTTAGAAGCCATAATAAATGGAAAGACTGAATAGAAATAATTTAAAAAAAAAAACAAAAAAAACAATCAACTGACATAATCCCCAGCAAAGGCTACAAGGCTAGGATTACCATACCTGTGACGACCAAATCTTAAGGTATTACAAATTAATATTGTTTTGTCCTGTGTAACTTAAAAGAGTAAGAAAGTAAGAAAAAAAGGAAATAAAGGTCGAAGTAGGGCACATAAGATCACATTACATTGGACATTTCCCTCGAAACAAATAAAATAAAACAAGACTGAATAACCCTAATGCATTCAAAATAACTCTCAATAATAATTGAACGATAAAAATATGTAAACAATATATAAAAATGCCTAAGGAAAAATTTAATAATTAAATGGGAAAACAGGAGAAATTATTTTTGTATCCACTACACATGAAAACTGTAAACTTAAAGTTAAAAATATTTTCATAAGGATTCAATTTAATTTTTTTTTTAAATGTAATTTAAATATCCAACTAAATTAATAAAAAAAAATTTGAATAAAAAGAAAATCTCGAATAAATAAAATAATTAAAATGAATAAGAAATTCAAATAATTTGTGCCAAAATAATTTAGAAAAAAAAAGAAAAAGAAATTCTAGAAAAGTCTTTGTTTGATCAAGCTAAACACACAAAATAAATCAAATAATGTTCGAAGACAAAGTTGTGCAAAATTCAAAAATTTTCAGGTTCAGGCAAAATGGTGGTTTAAATGTGAAAACCACGCTAACAAATATGATGTAAAAATTTATGAATTGAAACATAAGGTTGATGCACTGAACAATAAACAAATTTGTACGAGTGTGAATGAAAGAACGAAACTAGCCCTGCTTACGTTACAAAAAGTACACTTTTAGACAAAAGCATTTGCAAAAATGTGCAAGTTACATGATGAAAATTGTCTGTTTTTGCAAATTATTTTGGACAAAATATCCAAAAATTACAAGAATTTCGGGAATACAAACAAAATTTTGATACGATCAATAATAAAATGCACAAAAATATGATATGAGTCAGATTTTAAATACCTTGAGCTAGCAGAACTATCGTTTTTCTTTAAATATGGTTTTTGAGTACAATGACCAAATTTTTTTGATTTGAGAACCAGCTTGAAGTTGAATTTGACAATTTTTGATACGATAAACCAGCTTTATGATGATTTGAGTTACAACTTTGATGATTTTCTAGATACAGAGTACATCGCTTTGATTGTATGACAACAAACGTTGTTGATGTTTGGAAGTTTATTTTGAATTGATTTGTTTTACCGTAACACAATTAAAGTTGATTTTGACAAATCAGAGCCAATCTGAGTTTCAAATTGCAGTTTAAATTTCTATTTAAATTGCGTTAGCTCAAGACGATATTTCACCAATCTATGACTTTGACAAATTAGTTCCACACAAGTAAGGAGATAATTAACAACTTTACAGACTTTCAGGCAACACAAGCAGGGCTCCTGACAATTTCAGCAATCAACAACAGCCTTGGGAATCTGTAAACTTGGATGGACTTTGTACGCAAGCAGGGCAAAAGTCTTTCAGCAAATGATGAAATTGCTACAGTTTCAGCAAATTTTTCACTTTTAAATCAAATGGGTGTAGCTTGAAAGTATATGCACAATACAAGTTGGAATTATAAGTTACCCAACTTGAAACAAAAATACAAAACAATTTCACAAAATGTTATTTAAAACACCTACACTGTTTTACAAGAACTTCAATTTTTAAAAATGTTACTAAAAATTTGTTTTATATGTTTCAGGTTTGAAAATTTACGGAGAGATGTTACCATACAGAGATTGTAGATCAGATATTCACAATTGTTGTACAAAATAATAAAGATGTTGACAAAGTTACATCTCAGAAGTGTGTAATTGAAGAAGATCATACATGTAATATACAGAGTATTAAAGTATGAAGTGTATGAAGTTGTATGGAGACGAACGAATGAGTGGAGGAACAGGTAACAGTGTAGCCGCGAGTATAAATGTGAAAAAGATATAATATATATAATGTAGAATGTTCACAGACGTGAGAAAGGAACAGGATTGGTGGTCCCAACAATATCTTTAACAAAAATATTGATCTATGTTTTATCTCTAAAAACTGCATTTTCAGAGATTTTTTGTTTTCAGTTTTCTTGAGAACTACTAAACCAATGAGCACATACTTCTCTCAGATCTGCACCCATACAATAGTTATCTTTTGTAAAAATTTCAGCCACACAAAATTTTTCTCAGAAATTAATTAACCAATAGGCAAAAAACTTCTTTCAGACCTTCTCCAATATATGAGAACTATCTCTCTTAAAAATTTCAGCCCTATCCACCATGCAGTTTTCTCAGAATGGTGAACACAAAATTTTTGGGCAATATATATATACATAAATAAAAAAAATTAGGTCAAAATGAATAAATGGTACCAATCGTTTTCTTTTCTCATGAAAAGGATAATTTTCATCATCCCCACCCCTGACACTTCTACGAGATCAAATTTAATATCCCTTTTGGAAGCAAACTGGGTAAAAAGTTTGTACCTACACGTTTCTGTATTTTCCCGGGTAAAAAATTCAAAAATCACGTTTCTTCGGTTGTTTCAATTAATTTTTCCATAAAAACAAAAAAGAATTTGACAAATCTATCCCTTTCTCAACCAACTTCAAACATCATTCCCTTTTTTTGTCGACCTGCCACTTAATCAGATCTGCGGCTGCAATTACAGTTTGGTGAAAAAAAAAGTGCAATCGTTGCCAAATCAAATGTGTCCAGTCGATGGATCATCAATGTATTACCGCCACTCACCCAAAAAACACCCAACCCATCCGGAGCCTCTTGAAAACAAAAAATAAAATTAAAATAAAAAATATATATATATACACATAATATATACGCACACAACTTATGATCAAGCAAAACGGCGAAACAGGTAGTTGGAAGCACGAATGCGACGGTGTATGTTATATTTTCTTTCTTTTCGTCTTCTGAATGTACCGAAACCATTTGAATTGTTGCGATGCGGACGTCGCAAATAGCAAAAATAAAAAATAAAAAATAAGAAGAAAAACAGTTTTATATTCATCAAACCAGGCAGGTACGCACTGGCGTAAAGATTAAAGACAGACAAAAAAAATCGCTCTTAAATAATATTCAAAATTAGTTCGAACATGATTAGATTTTTTTCGATTACCACAAAATGAAGTAAAGGAAAAAAAAACTCTAGCGCAGTTTGCAGCGAAAGAAAAAGCAGGTCTTAACACTTCCATCTAGCAACAAAAAAAAAACAATGAATTGATTTTACTTGGATTTTATCTCCTGAAGAAAAATAAAAATGGACGTACCGCAAGTGTAGTCCGGTCTATCTGAACCAAAATCAATATGTCCGATTTTTTTCTTCGCACTAACGTTTTTAACAACTATGAAGCCATTAAACCTCAAAAATCGGAACAAAAACGGAAGTACAGAACAGTGCCGTCCGGCCGATCAGTACCGAAATCAAAAGATCTAGTCCTTGTCTTAATACCAATATTTGTACTAAATTTCGTGACTATTGAACGAAATTTCGATCGAAAACGTACATATACATATAATAATAATAATAATAATAATAATAATAACAATAATGATAACAATAATAATAAAAGTATTATATTAGAGTAGCCAATACTGCTACGCAGCAATAATTCACAAACCTACAAAAAGTCAAAAACCATAAATGTGTCGAAAACTCAGAATTATCAATTCACCAGTTGCAAAATTAAGAAAGAATAACTTGAAGAGTTATAGATTGAAACTGAAATATCGGCATAGCCAAATATATCTATATATCTATGGTCACGTGATGGCTTTACAGAAATGGTTTTTATAAAATATCAGAGAATTAATGCTACTATGCGGTAATAATTCAAACAGACCTGCATAAATGTGTCGAAATCAGTCGAAATTATCAATTAACCGGGTGCATTGATACCATATTATGAAGCAAAAAATTATTTCGAATAAGACTCAAACATAGGCATAGCCAAATATATCTGTATACATCTGTAATTAAGGACACGTGATAGCGTTACAGAAGTGGCTTTTATACATAAAGTATATCCATTATATATGTATGAACTGGAATTAACGGGCCAAAATCATAATTTGTCATGAATCGAAAAATTTAAACAATTTGCATTTCTTGCACAGTTGAGGATATACTGGAAATTATGTTTGTATTTAATTTTCATTTTGTTAGAGAAACGTATACATTTCATTTTAATGTAGGTTTTCAAGCTTATTAATTTTTGTGTCATAGAACAATCTGGGGGTGGGGGTAGGCACGATTTTCATTTCATAACTCGAGGAAAATTTTGGCACTAATAACTCAAATTCATATATTATATAAGCCAATTTCTTGTTACCACGGTACCGGTCACATTTTTATCCAATAGACACAAAATTTGGAACAAACATTAATACTAAACCAAGGACCTGACCTATTGATTTTGATGCGAATTGGCCGTACAGTACTTCCGGTATGACTATTTTAGTTTTTGTTTTGGCTATAAAATTTTCAATTTTCAACCAATAGCTACGAAATTTGAAACAAATATTCACTATGATTTATAATAACTTGCTATAAATTTTGGTGCGGATCAGTCATACAGTACATCCAGTAATACTATTTCCATTTTTATTTTGGCTATAAAATGCCTAATTTTGGACCAATAGGAACGTAATTCTGAACAAATATTTATTATAATATATTAATAACTTTTTAGGGACTACCTAATTTTATAATTTTTGGAAACCTATTTTTTCAAACGGAGCTGCTGCTGCATTTCAGTTTTTACATTAGGGTAACACTGCCAAATATGTTGAGTTGGGGAAGCAACAAATTCAGTTTTGTTCTAGTGTGCATGTGTTGAATCATGAATACAATCAAATACACACACACACACACACACACACAAAACAATCATGGTTTTCTGGTTTTGTTTACATTTTTCACTTTTCATTGCACATGAAGTTATGTTTTTACTATGTACTCAGGTTAAACATTTCCAACGTTAAAATGTACTAGATCTCACCCCAGGTCTTCTCTTGAGAACGATTTTAACAAGTAGATTTTCAAAGAAAACCTGCTTAAAAACACTGAATGCATACTTCGTCAGTAACTAATTAACCAAACGTTGGATGAGTAAACCGGTCACACTTTTTTTCCCAGTTTTCACACATTCACATTCACATACACATACATACTCACACAACGATACCGTAAATAAAAAACCTTTCATTCTAGATCCTTTCTAGTGGGAATTTCTCAGTGAAAATGCGAGCATTCAGGTTGTACAATTAGCGAAGAATGGTAGGTAATTAATTGGCGCCAAATGGCGCCAAAGAGTCAACTGCGAACACATACACACCCTAGTGCAGATTCTACCGCGGGTTCACAGCTGACTCGAGATACGACGTAGGTAATACGTAATTTGAAGTCGATTGCGATGAGGAAACTTTGATTTTGTTCGCCAATGTAAGTGTTCATAACAACTTTTGCCGAGAGGCGTGCCGAAAAGGTATGGGCTTAAAAAAAAAGAGAAAAAGGAAAATGTTGACTGGAAAGGAAAACCGCACCTAATTTGAGTGAAAACGATTTCAAATAACAACTTTTTCGCATCTTCCTACAGAAATTCTCGCCTAATTCTGTTTTCGTAGAATTTACGAAGAAGCAAGCGGGTTGACAAAAACTGATATATTACCGACTGGGAATTAGCATAATCTACTAAAGTGGCCATTTCAATTGGTGAATAGGCTATCAGAGCGATATTAAAAGCAGTTACTCCTAAGAGTGAGTACGACACTACGAGGACTATCAAAATGGTTTTGCCTAACACCAAGTTGACCTTCAAGAACGAATGGAACCCATTTAAACAGTTCATGTAGAAGAACGAATCAGTAACAGATCGTAGCGTATGTGTTGCATAAATTGAAACGATTTTTCGGTAAGAAACCGAGAACGAAAATAGCTAGAGCAAGCACAGTTCAAAACGACAAATTTACCAAGAAATCTGACAAAAATTAATAAGCATATCAAAAAAATGCCCAAAAAAAAACAGGTTTATTTATACGTGAGACCATAAACCAAAATTTTCGAAGGGCAGACATCAAGTTGACTTACTAATCGAAATTAATTTAAAAAGTTGGAAAAAATTTTCAATTCGCTTTTAATACTGAATTTGGGGCAAAGTCCTTTCACAAAGATCACGTCTTGTAAATAATTCAAGTAATAAAAAAAAAAAAAGAAAAATTACATAATTCGGTCCTCTTCCCAAAAAATATACGACAAAGCATTATGAAGATAGTTTATGTGTTTCCTTGCATGATTGGATATGAGTAGGTTGATTTTCGATTTACTAAATTTCACAACGTCCTTCAAAATAATTATGTTTTTAAACGGAATATTTTAGATTATTTTGGGTTTTTAGGGAATGTTTTCGCATATTTTACAATGACGAATGCAAATGTAACACGGTCCAGTAAGTGGGCCCATTTAGTCAACGGACAAATTTTAAGATTAATAGTAGATATAGAATTAGATCAGAAACATTCATTTTTTGATTATAGCGCATTAACGTGGTTGGAATCATCAGTTTACATAAAAACTAGCTCAAGGGTTGGAGCCAGGATTACTTAAACTAGGATGGAAGAAGGGCCAAAAAAATTTTGATGAATTTTTTTTTGCTCATATCTTTTGAAAACTCAGAAAATCTGAGAAATTTAGCTTCTATGGAACTCGTAGTAGCATACTTATTACTAAAACTTTTTCCAAATTTTAAAGGTAACAAGAAAAAAAAAAAGTTAAAGAGAAATCGCCTCCTTTGTCGCCTTGGCTACGCTCTTAATCAGTCCTCATATCAATTAACTAATTATATTGTGTTCAGCTCAAAAATCACGAACCCCCATATTCTGCGAAGCACGCACATTCAAAATTAAATTAAAAAACAAGAGTATTTTACGAGATTCTGATTTACTAGGTTGTGTGAGGGGGTATATTTTTTATCTCAAGCCCTCAAGGGATCATAAAAGTGATTTTCAAAGGTGTGAAACACTCCACTGCTTAAAAAGTAAACAGTCATTGATTGACAGAAATTTGTTGTCTGCAGCAGATGTGACTGGTTCGTGAAATGGTGGCTCATGAGGCTGTGTTATCAGAAGGGGACCATTTTTAACGCTTTTGTTGTTTTTCCAGACAACGCTTTCCCGCCTGAGTAAACGACTTGCAGCATACATAAAAACAGCTCTAAAGGTGCATCCACACGAGGATGATCAGCTTGTTCTGCCAGGATGATCATTCAAAGATGAAAGAAGTGTGGACGTTGAGATGATCAGCTGAGTGAAGCTGACTGAAGCTGATCAGCTTCAATCAGCTGTTCATCTGCGATCGACTTGGGTAGCGGTCTGTCAAAGGTGATGAAAGAGTGTGGACGTTGTTGCATCATCCACTTTCATTCAGGTTGTGCTGTTTTCCAAATTTACGTAGGAGAAAATGCTTTAAATTCCCTATACTGATCAGTAAACTGAACACAGAAAGCTGAACAAGTGTGGACTCCCCAAGTTTTTCATCCATGGCTGGTCAGCGCCTGGTCAGCCCAGGCTGATCATCCAGGCAGAACAATCTGATCATCCTCGTGTGGATGCACCTTAATGTGAGATTATTTTGGAAAATTTCATCGCTCTCTCTATCATAGAACATCAGAGGGATTTCTGTAACATCCTAAACAATAATTTTTACACTTCTGCATTGCATTTTCTTAGTTTAACAAACAGCTTTGTCAGTGCATGATCAAAATAACTTTGAATGAATCGTTCTGTATAGGCCAGCAGAAGCGCTGCACTGAAATTATTTTTGTCATAGTGAGTATTTTTGAAAGAATTATTCAGCAATATCATTAACAGCTGTTTTGGCACACATGCCCAGTGAAAAACTGCTTTTCATCTACCTGCACGCTTAATGAGACACAGTGTAGACATCTCACTGTCAGAAATGAATACACAAAAAGTTAAACGTAGAGATTCCTCCTCCATTCAACCAAAATTACCTCATAAAACGGTAAACCTGATTTTTCTTTAGAAGAGTTTTTTTCAATTTATAACTTAACGCAGATTTAAATTGATTGATGATACATCTACCGGGTCACAATAGGGATTATTTTAATCTCACAATCATTATGCTACACTATTATTTGAAGCATTGGGATACATAAACGTATAAGACTTTATGCAACTTTTTTCAAGTGGGAGTATGTAAATCCAGATCCAAACTCATTTAGGAAACATATTTCAATAGTCTAAATGCGTATTTTTGAAAATCCTAAAGCCGCCACCAAGATCTCGCCAAGACGCCTAGCTCGAGCCTCTCTGACAAAAGCATCCAAGGCAGGAACCAAGAAGAAGCGAAACGAGGAAAGGTGTGGTGACAAGCCAGGTGCTTATTCTCGTTCTCGGTTTCGCACTGTCTCGGCTTGTCTCAACGAGAGTATGGTGGTGGCTGAACACCTACATTCGATAGACTGATACGGATCATAGAATGAATATTTTCATAGCAACGCTCAAAAATAAACGACATGATGTACTTACCTTTAAATCTTTGAAGAACACCGAGTTTCTCGCCCAGTCGACTTGCGAAAATAAATTTTGGTCCAGCACTTTGCACATTAGCTCGAAAAGGTCGACCTCGCACTGATTATAGGTTTGATTTTGCAACAGGTTGAACAAAGATGTCTGCCATTCGCGATCGTCCAGGCCGGAGATAAAATCGCGAATCAACGGACTCACTTTATTAGTATTCGAACACGAGTTGCCCTCGAACTGGAACGATTTCGGACTGATGGAGTGTGGTGAGGGTGTCGTGGAATTAGGTGTACCCCACAGTTTACTGTGTTCGGAAAGACTGAGTCCACCACCCCCACCGCCCCCACCACCGCCGCCGCTGCCACCGCCGGAGGCTGTGTTGCTGTTGGCATTCATAGGCCCGTTGCTGGTAGGAGCGCCGGTGCCGGCGCCACCTGTGGCGACTATCTGTAGTGCTGACTGCTGACTGCTATTGTTGCTGGCTGAACCAGCGGCAATCGAATTTAGGTTGGCCGCCTGGCCTAGAGCGACGGCGATCGGACTGGGCGACGAATCGGGCGACGAGGTGAGCGACGACACTTGAGGTATTTGTATCTCTTGTTTGATATTGAGATTACTGAACGGCGAAGAAAGGCCGGACTGGTAACTAAAGCTGATTGGACCGTCATTGCCCAAAATGCCGTACTGGGAGCCACGTAGCGTCTGCACCGCCATCTGTCGCTGTCGCATCATTTGCAGCTTTCTGGCTCGGTCCCGTTTATACATGGGTCCGAATTTGTTTCGTCCACCGCGCATGCGATCTGCTCGTACAGCTGAAAAAAGAACAAACAGAAACAAGAACGTGCGATTAGGGAAATCGTATACCATAAAGAGTAATAAGCTTACAGATAAGATATATTCCATTGTATGGCAGTACGAAGAAAAATTTGAATAGTTTCTCAATTCGGCTATTTTAAAAGTAGACCTTTGCATAAATCATGGCCAAATATATACCAAGAGTAACGTTGTGAAGTGAGAACATTATGGAGTTTGTAGCATCTCTAGCTTTCATCAAACCATAAAAGAAAAAGTTATAAATCTACTCTTTCCCAAACTGTCCAACATATTTCCTTATGTCTCTCTTCTCTCAGTTGAACACCTCCGACTGAAATGTCGAGAAACTCATTTTTTATGAATCAGCATAGCTCTATCAGTCTTCTAAATCTCCTCAGAAATAAGTCTTTTCGATGTTCTGATATCTCTCCCCTCTGTAATTCATCAGTTTTTAAAACAGTATACGAACAGGCTAATAAATAATTATATTCCAGCGATAGGCCGAAAAGTAGTTAGTGTTGCAAAAATAAATAAGGTAAAATCAACAATATGGTATTTTGAAACTTTCCAACTTTTATAATTCGCATCAACCTTTGAAAAAGCAACTATAAAAAAATTCTAAGTACGACAATCCATAACAATAGTGAAACTGCTGAGAAGTACTTTCCTAATCAAAATTAAATAAAATTATTCTCAAACTAAATCTTCATGAGATCCGATAAATAAACACTCCATTCCTTTTCCTACATCATATTTCTCCAACAATCAATCAAAATATATATAAGTGAGAAAAAGAAATACAGTTTATATGGTTAGGTATCAGATTTCAATAAATTGTAAAACCAATAACAGACTTCCCAGGTTAGATCTGAGATAACAAGTTCAGACATCTAACTAATGTCTGAAGGGGGAAGTCAGTCCATTTTTAACCGGCTTGAGGTAATAGACGTTTTTTTGTTCACATTTTGAATATATAAAGTGAAAAGATCATACAAATAAAAGTTTGTATAAATTGGGATTATTTATTCTTCAAAGGATTTGTTTTTATAATTGAAACACCTTATGTTAGCTGCTATTGAAATACGCCAACAGAAGAAACAGTAAGACGATCTACAATTTTCATCACCATGTGATATAGCTAAATAAGGAACAAGAATGGACAGTCAACATCACAAGATTTAGTAAGATTTAAGCCAAATAACATCAGCTATTATCATGTGTTTTATTAAACTATTCTATAGTGATCATTCAGCGAATTATAAGGCTTTTAATGATAACTTAGGAGGAGCTGTGTAGTCTATATGACGTGACTTAACATTCAGTGGTATATAGGATACTAAGTTTTCATGTCTTTCCCTTCCTAAATCCAAGGTACCATGATTCTTAAGATCTATAATCTTGGGCTGTTTTGTTCTTTCTATAGGCATCTCTAAAATTTCAGATTTACGTTATTTTAACCAAACTAATATGGTGACTACTTTTTGGGCGTCACACTGCAATGATTAGTTTCTTAAAATTGAAAGGATATGGTTATTCTCATAGCATTTCACCTTTCCAATAAATACCAAAAATAGTTTTTTGACAACTAGGTACCCATTTATTTAAAATTTTATGACTAGATTAATATTTAAAACAAACAAACTTGAGAAATTAAAATGAAATTGATTTTTTCATTCATTAATAATGAGTCTTCGACCTTTATTAGAAATACATACTGTAAAATAAAGAGCATCTTAAAATTAGAATTTGTACCCAAAAATTTGGTGTAAGGACATTTTCAAAATTTACTAAATTTAGTTTCTTTTTAGCTGGGTAGAAAAATAGATACTTATTCAAACTTTTGGCGAACATATTCGAGTAAAATTTGGACCTTATTATTTTATGATTTAAAGAACGAATACCGTATTTTAATGTTATATTTTCTGCAGTACTCAACTAGTGAAAAAAAATCGTTCTATATTTTTTCTCATTCATTGTTGAATGAGTGCGAAAATGTGAGAAATTTGAGGAGCAAGTCTAGGAATGTTCGCCACAAAGCCACAAAGCATACTTTAAATTTACCCTTATTACGAACTAGGATCATCTACTTATATTTCTCATATCAAACAATATAAAACGAGCGAAACATACATGCATAAATGTATATACTGACTAATTTAGTTAATTAAACGAATTTTTTCCGGACTGTATTACGTCATACACTAACAATAGAAATTGTTCTTTAAAAAGTAAGTCTTTATTTACACAATGAAATGTAGGTAATTGGTTAACGGTCAATTAAACGACTTTTTTTTAACCGTTTTATTTTCCTACTCAACATTTATTTCTCAGGCACATCCTCTTGCGGAATCTTTGTATATTTCTTAAATGTAAGAGTGGGGTGTTTATTTCAAATTAGTACAACGGCAAGCGGCGGCAGTGATGACGGCAGCATCTGATAAATAGGTTCTCATGTAAATCAACCGAATCGAAGATACGAGAAAGTCAAAAGAAGCCAAACACTGCATAATATAATTTCACGTTTAACTTCTACAGAAATCATCGTTGGTCAGGAAAATTGCATGTGTTTGGCACGCAGCTCAATTTCCGGCGCAATGAAAACGCCTTTAGTGCAAAGTAAAAGCTTTATTCTGCTCTTTCAACTTTGAAAGAAAAAGGAATATAAAATACGAATTTGGTTTCGGTTTGCATTCGAAAAAATAGTATTGGCTAAGGATTTAATAGAACCGAGTAATGTAAATAGCTCATGCTCAGTTGCATTTTGCGAGAAAAATTTTCAATAATTTTAACCACAACAGAAAAAAATCTTTGCATAGAAATATAACAAATATCGCATCGATTTTATCCATTTTTTTATTCTTTTTTTATATTTTTTCTTTTACTTTTTTTTTCTCCCAAAGTTGAGTAGTTCTTCCGCCATACTGGCGTTAACCAAAGAACAGAGCAACAAAAAGTAATTAATTTTTACGGGGAACATGAAGTCAATTTCGTTTATCTTCTCCGAAATGGCAAACTGGTGCAAATTTCTGAGATATTATGTACTACGAACGTGGGATACACGAAAAAAATTTTGTAAACTCTAAACTATGACTGAAAAACCATTTCCAAATTGTTTCTTCAACAAGGCACAAGTCCCTTCCAATGCTAGAAAGGACAGGGATTGACTGAATAGCGAAGATTGATGGATATTTCAACAGTAAAATAGCAGGGAGATAATTTTTCCTTATTACACCTCTCTTTACGAACGATACCATAACTATTATAATTGAAAGTAATTTTTTTCGTGTTCTTTTTTTAAATAAATTAATAACGATTATTGATTAAGGATTCATTTTTAAAACTAATTAAAATTTGGCAAGATATTCCTTGACTGAAATAAATTAACAATGCTGCCAAGTGTAAAATTTTTTTTAAACATTTAACATCGACATACCAAAAAGTGACAAAATAGGAATGCACCATTGATTACAGTAAGAATTTGAATCGAAATGACGACCAAAAAGTATTAAAATTCTGTGTCCACAGTCACACAAAACCACAATTTTCAAAGAACTCAGCGTCGCATGTTAAAAGTTAAGACATTAGTTCTTCTTGCTTAACCAATATATCAAGTTAAGTAAGTCAATATATATGATTAATATTGTTTTCACACGAAAAGTAAGAAGAAGAAAACCCTTTCTACAAATCAAACATAAAGTAATTCATGAGGAGGAGCGAAGCAATAAGGCTACAGCTAGAAGGACAAACGAGAAAGCCGACAAAGAATTTGAAATCATGGATTTTACATTTATTTCACTGTCAATGAATAAGAATTGCCGATATATATCCCCGACTGTTATTAATAATTTTGTCCAGTGTGCACGTTTTAAGAGAGAAAAGAAAACATAAGAAAAACGATTTATTATGGGTTAATGACTAGCATACGGTTATTGACCTATGAAAATTGCATAGGATGTCTGATTTCCTTACTCAGTTACGGAAATGAAAAATATTACGAAACATTCGAAAATAAAATAGTAAAAAATGAGATGAATTGTACATATTTTTGAATTTTTTTCTACGTGTTTACAAACAATATCCAGCAAAAACGAAGAGGTAAATGAACACTTAAAAATTAACTCGTTTTGGTCTATCATACACAACATAAATAGGCAACATATTTGGAATGGAAATTAAATACGACAAAAAGTGAACCCAAATTTTAATACACAGTAAGCGATTAAACACGATGAAAAAATAGGTACACGATTCACTGGACGAAAATGGCGAGTGCGTGCGAAAAAAAGCTGAACTAAAGAGCAGCGTCATCAAATCCATAGACGGAGTGAGAATATGATACTGATAAAATGTGATAGTCACGAAAACTGATGAAAATTAATGTCGAAAACTAAACATTTTCCGAGATGGAGATGAAACAATGCTTCAGTTGCAAGTGGTTTCAAGACTTCTCTCACATCGATTTGCTTTGAAAATTATCAATTCTTCAAATCTGATAGTTCCACCAACGCAACGATAAGATTTTCAGAACCAATTACAAATAAGTCCATTGCGTCGTTACGTTAGTTTTGAAAAATTCTGTCACACGTGAAAATTTTATGGCTCATTTATTAGCTGGAAAGTCGACAAATTCAATGAGAGCGACATCAAACTAAATTTCATTTACATACAAATACACATTCGTAATTCGCACACACCCAACCCAAGTGACTTTGTTTGGCCTACATTACGAGCAGTGGTCGCAGGCATTTGCTGACAAAACCATTTACAAACGTACAATGAATGACGAAGCTTCTACAAAGTTCACGACGTCTAACAATTGTCACGATAAATCGACGATGAATTATGGCTGACATAGTTATTTTCAGTTTCAACGCCACCGCCATCAATTAACCCTAACCTAAGATAATAAAATAATCGAATATCACAAACCATTTTAAAAGATTACACGATCATTAGAGAACCTACATTTTATTTACTTTGTCTCGGTCTCGTTCACTTTTTTTATGTCTCTCCTTCGTTCTATTGAATGGCTTCGCTGAGACGTGCACTTTTTTTGTCACACAGCAAAAACGATAAAAAATAAGGTTTCTCATTTCAAAATTCTATCATATATTATTACGTCGATAGGCTTGACGATAAAACTAAGTCAATTTCTAACGTTATTGAGGCTTATGAAAGAAATAAAAGATTCAAAAATCAAATTTAGAAGCACAACCAGGGGCAATGTTTTCTCATATAGAATGAAAAGAGTTGGCCAATTGAAATGAAAGAAAAAATTTTCAAGACTGATATTCTTACGAACACCTCATCCTTGCTTCATCGTATTCAGTTCACAATATTGTTCATAGTTTGGCCTGAAGAAACGTTTCTTCACAATTTTCCTAACCGTATGGATATTTCGATATTACAAAGATAGGGAGTAGACAATATTGTAAGGGCTTACTTCAATACTGAATAAAGGAAGCATACAAATGCTTCACTTCCACAGTATAAGTCGAATATCAAATCAACAGCCGAAAATTTATCTAAAGTAAAATAATTATTAGCTTCTCAACTTTCCACAATTTTTCTGAAAAGAGGGGTCTACTTAGAGATCATATGCGTCGACTAAAAAGACATTAATATTATTCTGATAAACGAATATATGAACCAATGATGAAAAAATTTAAAATGTGCTGAATTTAAAGAAAGAAAAACTAAATTTTTGGTTATAAGCGAGTTTAAAAATAAAAACATAATTGCTAATAAGTTAAACTTTTATTTAAATATTATTTGAAACTGAGCTAAAGTTGAAATATTTTTTTTTAAATATCATCCTGGAATACATTTTTCAAAACTAGAGACCATAATTTATGGATGTATTCATGAATCAAAAGTTGATAAACGAAACAGCTTTTCTTTTGAAAACGCGTAAACTGACCACAAAGATACACAGATTACGCTCGAGCGGAAATTTTAAGAACATAGATTTTATAAATTAAGTTTACACAAAAATTTAATTTCTTCCCCTTACAATTAAACATTATAAAAAAAGGGTTAATAATATTTGCTTCAAATTGAAAAATAAGATCACAGTTTTATAAAAATAGATTCACTGGTTTCAATAAAAAATATATCGAAAGTGTCTAAAAATTTGATCGCAACAAAAAAATTGAAAATTTCCTAAAAATTCCAAAAAACTTAATCTTTTCTGCCATAACTTATACTCTTTCAATGTTTTTATATCGTCACAATTTTTCAACAATATTTTGGAAAACGTTATTAAAAATCTGAATTTTTTGAACATTTCACAAATGAACCGCAGGAATGAAACAAATGACATCATTATGAGCTTTTATTCTACTCACTACTGCGATTTTAAAATATACCAATACTGCAGCCAACCTTTCGTAACAAAATAATGTTTATTTCGCATAAAGCTAAAGCCACAAAAAATAAATAAAAGCTTATCTTTTAAAAATTCGTTTTTAACCGAAACTTATTTTAATAATACGAAAAGGTCGGCATGTGATGAAAAATGGCTACATTGGATGATGTTACAGCTATTTTTCAAATGTGAGCGCTTGGAACGAACATACTCTCGTCAAAGTAAAATTCAATTTCTACAGTCCACTCAATCCTTCTAAAAGACATACTTAAGCTCGACCCTTTCGATTATAAAAATCGATTATTTTTCGGAGAATACAAAGTTTCAAACTAACTAAGGGTATCTTATTGATAAATCTGACAGAGAAGTGGGTTCATAAGGAACTCCAGATAACATGCATTACAAATTGAGACAACTAATAATGTAAGTTACGTGACTTTTTTGTAAACAAGATCTTGCTGTTAACAAGATCTTATCAATTTCGATTAATCCTTATGTATTTGGGGGCATTTATTACTGAAATCAAGAAGAATTTTTAAAGAGGAGACTTTAAGGAATGAAATGAGACCAAAAACTACAAGTTTGAGTCTTTAGAAGCCAAGAAAACAGAGGAAGAAGATTAAATTATGTATTAATAATAATATATCTACTTATTTCGTTTTTAAGCCTCATTATTAGTTTTTTTTTAAGTTATGTTTATCAATTTATTTATACTATCGAGATTTTGTGACGTCAAAAAGAATAGCTCAATCGTTAGCTACTTGAGACGGAGACGAATGGAATTCAGGCAGCTGTGTTTTAAATGCATCCCACCTTCTCCTAATGATGATTTTTGTTTATCAATGGATTCATTCGAAGACCGAATTAAGTGTGGAGTTGAAAAATCAGAAACCCACTGTTAGCAAAAAGCGAATTTTAAATCGACGTTAATTTTATAGGGAATCAATAAGTGACTCCAAACCCTTTGAATCATTTTCCTTAAATAAATTTATCACTTCTTAATGATACTCGAGACTTGAAGGCAGCGGTATCTAATCTTTTCTGGATGACACCTCCCTTTCTGACTATTAACATTTTCACGCACCATGTGACTCTAATTACTCCTCTAATTTCATCCTGGCTTCCGAACATCACAATTTCCTTCTTCAACAGTCATCATTATGTATTTTCAAATATCCTTGCGCCCACCTTGAATTGATTTCACGCCTTTCCTGGGGTATATCCTGCATCTTGGGAATCACTGCTGTAAAGATTGATATATGGTGGTTTTGAAAAATCGAACTCAAAATAATGATAGAAACCGAGGAACTATGCAAATTCCAACCCCTCCAACGTACAATTAATCGATAAGGACAGTGAAAAAAGATGCTCATCAAAACATATTTTACTCGCAGCTCACTGAATAGAGTTCTGGATAAGATATAGGGCCAAAGCAGGTGCCTCACACGTTCGAGGTCAAATTTTGAGATTTAATTTAAATCTTGAAAATGTAGGCCAGAGTGTGTTCGAAAAAAGTAAGAAGAGGTGTCGCGGTTTCATGTTTCGTTTTTTTTTTTTTTTTTTTTTTTTTTTTTTTTTGGCGCAGACGAATGAAAGGACACTTAATTTAAGACAAACTCTGATGTATTTGTTTTGACTAGGAAGCTCGAATTATGACTTTTTGGCGTGCCATTCCTACGTACGACACTGCAAGCAACGAACAAGTTTTCAGAACCAAATTATCCAACATAACGATACAATAACATTGGGAACGAAGAAATTAGCGCCGTTGTAATGTAGTCTTGTTCTTTTATTTTCTTCGCCTAACAGCCGGTTTTTTTTTGCGAACCCGGCCTTCAGGTTATACAGCACGTGTGTGGCTGAAAACGTGCCAAAAGTGGACAATAATTGAGAGGAGAGAGGTGGAAAATGAGATCGCAATGAACGAACTTTTACTACGCGGGAGAAGCGTTGGCGAATCGCGAAAATATGAAGCGGAAAACGCGCACAGTGGCGTGGGAATGAAAATACATCGCATCAGCAGGTACTTGACGTAAGTATACGTCGTTCAATGTAAATTAAAGAGTTGGTAACGTTTCGAAATTCGAACTATAACAAGCTTGTACGTCGAAAAACTATACTGGAGAAACACTTGCAAATAAATAACACATAAAAAATACAAACTAACCAACGACTACTCTAATCTGCTATAAATTCGGAAATGAAAAAAATTGAATTTAACGCAGAAAACACATGCACAATGAAGAATTAAAGGAACATAGGGTAGATATGCGTCTATTTGCGTATTTACAACATTATATTTCATACAGAACGCCGTGGACCGGTGAGAAAAGAAAATAATATCCACAGGTTCAAATTTTCTACAACTCAGCGAAATGTCCTTTTTCAAGGCAAATCTTCTGCTAATTGGCTAGTTTGCAAGTAAAGGATTTTTTTACCAAAAAAATTAAAAGAAATATTTTGTTCAGCTGACGTTGATTTCTGGTCGAGACATGGGGTAGGTATTTACGTTAGTTCCAAGCCTCTAAACTAAAAAGTAATAAATGTGATCTAAGACCAGAGAAGGGGGCCAATAGGTAACGCAAAGAAACTGGTTGGCGTTTTTAGATGTTTTATGATTCACTTTAAATAACATCTGTTCTTTTCCATTCTGTACTGCAAATTGCTCCGCTTCATCTTAGTTCAAAACTTGTATTCCAGGTTGCCTATCTTTTCTCCTTTATATTCACATAGGCTAATATTTCCATTGACTCAACTTCAAAATTCATTTTTTTCACAAACACGTGATAAATGTTACTGGAATTTTGCCTAAAAGTTGAAAATTAATTTTAAAAATACTTTCAGTTTTATTTCAAACTCAAAAAAACCAACATAGATTAATAAAAAATGGATTTTGTTCAATCGTTTATCCTGTAAAATTCGTTTTCCGAGCTAGCGTACACAGCACCATTTTATCATCCAAAATCCTCGATCAATGTCATTAGAAAAGAAGGGAAATATGTTTGAACATTAATTTTTATTTGGTCACAACTAAAACTTTTCTTAGGTCAGAATTCAATCAAAAATTCAAGGAAAACTCTGTGACTGGCTACGCTGATTGACTAATTTTTAAATACGTTCTTCGCATCATCGTAGACGAACATTAAAAAATATGTTTTGCAAATCCAAAGCAATCGAAATGGTACGCTTAAGGTAAGAAAAATAACAGAATAGACTTTGAATTTCTCGAGTTTTAGCACACCATGGAGCATCAAAAGAATTAAAAAAATTTTTTCTTTAATTTACCGTATTATGTATCTTTTCCATTATAGTAAATTCAAATCTATCGAGGATAAGGACTTTTTTACATAGGTAATACACATTTTCGAACGATATTCGTCAAATGTATGAACATCATGTTTGAAATCTGGGTTTTCCATAAATTTTTGTCGAACATAATCTCAATGCTGAACTTCGAAAATTGGTAAGATCAGCACTAAAAAATCTATACTTTAGTCTCAAATAGCATTTCATTGGTAAATGTAGATAGTTAAAAACAATACACTACAACCTGATCTAATGCCCGGTCAAGTTTATCGGAATGATAAGTTGCCGGATATTTTTTTGATAATGATTTTGGGACATGAAAAGTACAGTTACTCCATGTTTCCATAACTTTTTAAATGCACCATTAGCGGACATTCTTAGGGGAAAAAATCATAAAACAGGGATAAATCAAGAATTCTTCAATGATCATTTTGTTCAAAGCTACACATTTTTAGCCCACCTAGATAGTTGCAGTCAAATGTTAATATTTATAATAAAATTAAACTCAGGAAATTTTGTACAAATATGGAATCAATACCGACAAAAAAGCAAGTACGCATAAAAACTTCCACCCCAAACCAGAAATATCTTATTCTCAAATGAATTTAAGCCAAACTTTATACCCACAAGTATCACTAACCAACGAGCATCGAATACAAGACATAACTAAATTCCTACGAGAATAGCATAAATCTTGAGAGTGCATGAAACAAAAAACACTGTTTAATTTTTCACGGTTCACCACACAAACTAATGTACCGAATTTGAACCAACGCAATGGTAAAACCTAAATAACGGCTGAAGAAGCGGCTATTCAAAATTGGATTAGTAACTTCGTTAAGATTACTACGCCCTAACTGTCACAATTAAAACCTTACCAACCTCACGCGAATACAACCATATTGGAAAAATTCGTGCATATCCCTAAAAAGCACAGCTATCGTAGAAATAGTATCCCACTAAATTTACTTAGTCGCGACCAAAAACACCACGCCATCAACTTTACGAACGAAAATTCTGATAATTAAATTTCGACGCTGAAACCTTTGCAATGCATTGCAAGAATTTTGTTCGAACGTGTCGACGAAAGAAATATCTACTGTAACTAGGTCTCAATGAGGAAAACATGACAAAATAGACATAATTGCCAAGAAATAAAGGGTCAGGTAATTTAAAAAAAAATCGATTCAAACTTGAAAGCTCAGTGCATACCATTTACATCAACGACAGAGGCATGTATAAGTAACAATTTAATCGGAAAAGTATAGAAGGGGGAAAGCAAAAAGGTTTAGAGAAAAATTGAAGAATAATTTAACAAAAAGAAAAAAAAAACAATCTCACACCACACGAATTCGTTTTTATGGTGCAATGGGTCAACAATTTTAGAATTTTGGGTCAACGTTGAGAACTTGCGTGCTAAATAAAATTTTCAAAAACAAAAACGAAATGAGAAATTCTTTAATTGTGGTAGTTTTATATTCACACGAATTGGTTAGTTTATTTTTTGCACTAAGTTTCTTTTTTCTTTCTCATTTTTACTAATTATTAACAAAATAAGGACCAAAGGAAAACATCGAAACGCAAATTTTGCTTATAAACTTTGTTGAAAAATAAAAAACAAGTTTAAAAAAAAATTAATTAGGAAATCATCATTAAAATCCGTAAAAAATTAACAAAAAAAAAAAAAAAAAAAACAAAACAAAACCTCACCAAAAATATACAATTTACAATTTTTCGACAATAAATACTGGCTAGAATCGGGTAAATTAGTGATCTCAAATTTAGATAAAAGACTGATTTATACATTTTCCTTAAAATGAAAATACTTGAAATGAAAATTTTAATAATAAAAACAGTGAACTAAGCCAACGAATATATTAACTGAAAAACTTAGTTTAACCAGCTGATCGGATGATCAAGGGAAAGTCGTTCAATTCAATAAGTTTACGTTAAAAACGATTTTTTTTAAATCGCTTTTATAATTATTTAAAAAAAAAAACAAAAAAAAAAATTTCTACCCCCAACAGGCCTTGAACTCGGGATACTTCACGTTTAAGATGTTGTTACTACGACGGCATACAGATGGCTGAAGACAGTACAGAGACAAATCTTGTATTCAAAAAGCAAGAACGTTAATAAAGGATAACTGATAAAACAAAATCTGATTCGAACGCCACTAGATGTTAGTACCCGAACTCTGTCACATTTTGTTGCATTAGTATCTGCAATAAAAGCGTATTATTATAGAAAGATCAGGTTTTCCTTTTTGTTTTCAACCGAGAGTGTACGGAACTTCATCTTATCTATGAGGGACCCACATATCCCTACTGCCTCTTCTGACTACTCGGCTATCTATAACATAATTTTTAAATTGCACTCCTCATTCTAAAGAACAATTAATTAACTTACTTGTTCTTTTATCTGGTAATAGGAATTTTTATATTACTGTAGATACTTAAGTATCCTAAAGCAATTAGTCGTAATAAAATTCCTTCTAATGTTATCAAGATTTTTGTTGTATTCTTCAATTCTCACATTTTTCAAAGGTTTATGAACAATATCACTTTAGAATTTCTGAAATTTATCTATGTGTCCAATAACATGTACGCATGTTGTTGTCAAATGCGAATATCAGTTTTTTTCGAATATGCCTCGGCATTTTTTATTTTGAGGTCAAATGGTATTATGAATCCACATTTTAGTTTTTGACGGAATGAAATTAGGCGTTATACACAGTTCACGGATTTTCTATAATTATAGAATTTGGCCAACTTTTATCAATATTATTCATCAGTCAAAATCAGTAAACCATCAAATACTAATAATCAAATTTATTCAAATGTATTATTAATAAATATAATATAGAAAAATTTTAGTTATTTCAAGAATTTTTTTTTGTTCTACACTATAAACGAAAATTTACAGTAATTTAAAAAAAAAAAAAAAAAAAAAACTTTAAATGACTGAAATTTTTTTATATTATATTTATTAATAACACGTTTGAATTAATTTGACTATTAGTATTTGATGGTTTATTGATTTTGACTAACGAAACTAAGCCAAATTCTATAATGAAATTATTGAAAATGCAGGAGAATGATGCACATTATACGTATACACAATATGCCTAATTTCATTCAATCAAAAGTTACAACGCGAATTCATTATAATATTTGACCGCAAAATAGTACGTGCCTAGGCATTTTTGATAAAGGCTGATTTTGGAAATTGACTGCGACATAGATATAGGCTTTTAACTCGAATTAATTCACATTAGGGTTTTTCAAAATTTGATAAAGTCTCATTGTCCTATTAGTGTTTTTTTATATATGATTTTTTCACATCAGAATGTTTTTGATTTATGTCATGAAAGAAATCATCCAGGTATCTACAGTTTTGATGCTGATAACAGGAAAAAAACTATTTTCCTCTTTTTATGACTATAAATTTTTGTTTAAATAATTCTGATATAAAAAATTACACTAGGTTTCCTTGGGTATTATCCAGATACATTTTAAGAAATTTTTGAACAGTTGTAATAGGAAAATGAAAAAATTTGAAATATTTAAAAATTTGCGATTTATAGGTTAGTTCAATTTCCTATTTGGTTTTTAGAGAATTTTCTATTTTTAAATTGGTTCTGAATGAATATCGAGTAGTTCCATACCCCCGTTTGAGAAGTTCTATGACTTACTATTAGAAGTGTGAAAAGTGATGTTGATTCGAGTAATGAAACAAGGATATGCCCCTGCGTCCGTGCCTAATTTAATAACTTTTTGTTTTTTGAGTTTTTTGTAGGACTCAATTATCGATCCTGAAAATAAGAGATTTTATAGCGCAACTTGTAAATTTATAGAAGCCAGTACCCGCGGAAGATGAAAAAAAAAACAACTGGATATAAATGGGTAACCCGTGTATCTCGATGATGAAGCAGGTTACAAAAAACAAATTATGCTTTTCATATTTGAGATAAAATAGATGAGTGATTACAATATTTCAGTGAGTAAATGGGTGTGATTGCTTAGCCTACTTCCCTTCAAGTATACTACAATTTTTAAATTTTTTGCATGAGTTTGATTAAATTTTGAAAAATATGTAATAAACTTATAACGAAAAGCAAAAAGTGAATAATGCATTTATGGACTGTTGATGAAATAATAAGCTTAGAGTATATTTGTTGGGAATTAACAGTTGTTCGAGTAATAGTTGGCTACACTGATATAAGTTGTTCTCTACATTAGTTTCACTACACATTGTTGTATTCATTCGGTTCTCCGCATACGTCTACTGATGACTATTGTTCATTAGTAAACATCTAATGTGATTTCACTCAATACATGATCTGGAGTGGTATTTCTGTGTTTTATTAATTAATTTACTTTCATCGTACTCATCCTTACATCAATAAATGGACATCAAACCCCAATATCCAATAATATTATTATAATAGCGATGAAATACTCTATTTCCAGTGTCGTCTGTGGGGAAGTCGTTGAACGCAACATTTTGGTGCATTTTTCAAAGGAAAATACAACTACTGCATACAGTGCAATGGTGGACCCTGGAAGGGGGACCTGTGAAGAAGCGCTGATTCTGAGTGGTAGATCACGTGTATATATGTCACTCAAATTCTTCTGTACACAAAACACATTATATAATTATATATATATATATTTAATGAAACTTGGGGTAAGGTAGTGTTAGAGACTTTCACGGGCCACGGGCCACACATTTGTGTTAAAATTTTTGAAATTCATCAGTTAGTTTCGGGTGGAGGGGTTCTCACAGTTATGCAAACCTATTATGTTGTCATCCCGATAACTTTCGCAAATTGAAAGATTTTGGTTTGAAATTTTTATCGCAGTTGGAGACTATTAGAGACGGGTTTGGTATTAAATTTGAGCGAAATCGATCGACTGATTTTCGAATGGCAGCCATTGCAAAATTTAATACTTTTGGAAAATAAACTCACCGCGGTAGATGCAAGGAAGAAATATTTGATTGAATACGGAGGACATAGAATCCAAAGTTAAATACATCTTATTTTATCTCCATCATAGTTATAAACTTGAAGATAATAGGTGAATTCCAACAGTTGAGTATAAACTTCAATGAACTCTAAAATTTCATTTAGGTAAGGTAGTGAGCATTTTACGTTCAACAGCACAAGTGAGCAAGCGGAAAAGTAGAAAGCCAAAAAGAAAACTCAAAAATTCATACGAAAGTTAAAAATAAGCTAAATATCACTAAAACCTATATGCAAAAAGAATTTCTTTTAATGAACTCGACTCAAGGGTTAAATGAAGTGATTACATTTGATCGATATAAACACTGCACTGTGGACGATGTAACAAATTTCTCTGCACGATGATGGCTACAATGAAATTAAAATTTTCATAAACTAACCACCGTGTATATTGAAGGCCTACGATTTTTGAAGTTTAATTAGAACAGTTTTCAGTGAAATAAAGTGACAAGAAAATAACTGGAACATTGGCGTACTTTTTTTAACGCCAAATAAAACACGAGTATTTAAATGAAAATAAATGCATTTTTAACGGGAATATACGTGCCTAATTCAAGTTCAAATTTAAAAATTTAAACGGAAAAAAAATCGAAATCCATGATACATAAATTTTGGGTGCGAAGTAGCGAATGACAAAGAGGAAAAATGAGAAAAATTGACTTAAAGCACGAAAGCGTTAATTTGCAATTTTTATACACGAAAATCACATTAAACAATTCGGATATGTATTTCATCTAACTTACACGCATACACATACACACGTACAACGTTTTTCAACCATTTTCTCTATCAAATATAACGCGTAAATTATTTTGCACAATTATTATTACATGTACGTACATTCCACATCTAAAAATACATTTTTAAAATGGAAAATAAAGAAAAAAGAATTAAAAAATTGTTTTTCCATAATAAATAAAAAAAAAAAAAAAAAAAAAAAACACTAATTACGACATAATTTTAGTTTACAAATTTGATACAATCATCACATCACAGTTCTCATGGATTCTGAAAAATGTATTTAGAACGAGTTTCATTCGAAGTTGGTAAGTTACATCGTTTAATTGGGTAGAAGCGACAAGAATTCTTGAGAAAAATGACAATATCATACTAAAATGGTAAAATATGAAAATGAGCAAAGTATTCGGGCGAAAATTAAAATTTCTTAGCATACTGTGAGTAAACATGTTTTCAAACATGAAAGCCCATAATCAAGTCGAACGTTTCGAATAAACATGCGAATGTCAGAATTAGAACATAGGGACAATGCCTACATTTTCATTGCAGCTGGAAACACATGATTAGAAAAACTGAAAAATATTATGTTCACCATAAAATACCGCCGGAAAAATTTATGATCTCGATTGCTGCGATTTATACACTGAGATTTCTATTCTAACGCATCGAAGAAAAAAATAATAATTAGCATTTATAAAGGACGAAAAGAAAAACAAATGAAAAATTTACTTTCGGTAAGAAATTTTTAAATTCAAAATTGAATTAATTTTTTCGAAATAATACGTTTTCGTAAAAATAAAAGAGGTAATATAACTTTGTAGGTTAAGGTGAAACTTCAATTTCAGATTTGCCTGCAAAAATGAACCAACATTTCCGGTTTTATATTTTTTTTTGTCTTGTTTTTCTTCTCCTCATACTTCTACTTCTAACTATTAATAATTTATTGGCTATTTGCCAGTTTTAACACGCTGATTTTTTCGCCGATTCTTGTATAATTTCGACCGCAATCCACCTTTACTGACTTTTACAAAGTTGACTTCGTTTTTATCAGATCAAAAGAGCAGAATTAGGAAAAGAAGAATACCTACTACAAAGTAACTAAATTTCGCATTTCAATTTTCCACTAGTAAAAATGTAGTAAGTAGTAATCATTGTTTGCTTGAAATTCACGATAATTGAATGATACAGCAATTATAGGCGAACGAAAAATAAAAACGAAATTCATTAAGCTGGTTGATTCTCTGAACGAAATTTAAATGCCTCAGGTTAACCTCTCGAGAAATTGAAAACTTCTTGAAAAACTACTACCTCAGGCAGCCCTTACAAATTCATAATATCACTGCCATACGTATTTTTCTACTCTATTCACTACTTCCCATTGATTACAGGAAAACCGAAAAACGATAACGCAGCAATGCTTCGCTAGAAAACCTAGTTGCTTGATATTTATATCGATAGTTATCGATATGTCGATATTTCATTGCTAGTTTCAGGTTAAGAAATTACAAAAAAGCTATCGACAATTATTCATATCTTCAATAAAAATATCGATCTATTGATGTTTTATCGCTAAAACCCGCTTTTCCAGAGATTTTTTGTTTCCAGTTTTCTTCAGAACTACTGAACCGATGAGCATCAACCTTCTTTCAGACCTGTTCCCATAAAATAGTTATCTTTCGTAAAAATTTCAGTCCTATCTGTTAGGTAGTTTTCTCAAAACCGCGAACACAAAATTTTGGGCAATACATACATACATACATACATACATACATACACACATACATACATACACACACACACAAATTAAGTCAAAATAAAAAAATTATGCCAATTGTTTTCTCATGAAACAGATAATTTTCATCATCCCCACCCCTAAACCCTCTATAAGGTCAATTTAAATACCCCGTTTGCAAGCAAACTGAGTAAAAATTTAAGACACTTGAGGCCGAATGCAAAAACGATACTTCGGTAACAACCAATAGCCATTTGAGTATCAGTTTTCAAAAAAAAGAGGCGAGTTAAACAAGTAAACAAACACGAGCAGAAGAATTTTTGGGACTCTTAATTTCGTTAAAAATTAACGTTCTTTTGAGTGCTCAAACAGTTGGCAAAAAATTCGAACTATGCAGAATCAGACTATTATTGGTCATATTTGTCTGCTTGTTTTATACATACCTCCATTTTTGAAAACTGAAACTTAAGTACCGGTAATTACTTAAGTACCAGTTTTACATTCGGGCCTTGATCAACCGTCCCTGCCAGTACTCAAAATTTTTAGAAAATAAAATTTGTGCTGAGTGTAGAGTCTTGCAAATCGCTGAAAAATCTGCTTTCAAAAATCGACAAGGATCTTGAAATAAAACCTTTCCAATGATTTATATAAAATACAGAACAGGAAAAATATTCTTTTGAAATGAAAATGACGAAATTTCATGCTTCTATTTGATAAAAGTCAATTATTCCAAATTAAATTAAGAAAATATGAAATTCTTGGAAATTTTTTCAAACGAAAATTTTTTGGAAAGGAGTGATTTCCTTGGTGGTCCAACTACTGAGATAGAGCTACTATTCGCAATTTTCAAAAGAAAAAAACTGCATAAAACATACCGACATAAAAAGTTTAATTCTCGATATGTCCTTTCGGAGGGTACATTTTATTCAAGTTAGTCTATTACCATTTCTACATTAACAACAAAAAACGAAAATATACAAACAACAAGTTAAAGGTGGGTACATATTAGTATCATTCTGCCATACCATAATCATTGGTGCGGCATCATGATACAATATGCATCGATAGTACGGCTCTTGTTTTGTGAGGCATTGCCTAAGGTTGGATCTTATTTCAAATTCTTTTGAAAATTTTAAGAATCCTGAGAGCGCTTTGTAAAGTGATCACAAAATACTGACATAAAATAGAAAAGGGTCGTACCGCATCATCGTATCATTTTTTGATATGATACGAGGTTCACATTAGGATTGTACAATGATGTGGTATGGCAAAATGATACAAATGTGTATGCATCTTAAAAATTTTCTGGTTGGTTGTGATCTTCTAAAGGATAATTGAATTTGTAACACAAAAAATTTGTTTTTACTTAAAGGCTGTAACACACAATTTTTTGTTTCTCATTTCACCATTTTAGACTGTTTTGCAAATCACATGTAAAGTTTTTTTACATTTCTAGACCCCAAGTGGTTTATAGACAAAATAAAAAGATTTTTCTGTTCAAAAATTTTTTTGATGTTGTGCCAGCTACCATTAACATTGGCATGTATATTGTATTTCTCTTGTTCACCACCCAGCACCATGGCCTAGTGAGTACGATGCTGTATTTTGGGTGACAGTGACATGAGGATGTTAAGTGTTCAGTGGGTACAGGTTAAAATCCCCGTACCAACTGAATACCTAAAGTTATGACCTCAACGTGATTTGAGAAATAGGGTGTGGCAACCTCTCTCAGACATGTTTGCCATGTCAGTAGTACATCACTTCATCACTTGCCAAATATGATGGCGCTGTAGGTTGTGTGTATCGGTAGAGTGTAGATGAGGGGAGTATTTGCCGCTGCTGTACACATGGCTACTAGTCAGCTGCGCCCCTGCCTGGCTGTATTACACTCAGCTTTACTGAAGGGGAGTGGGGTGGCAGCTACCACACACATCAGCATGTATATCATATTTCTTTCATTCACCATCACCCAGCACTGTGGCTGAGTGAGTACAGTACTGTATTTTGGGTGACAGTGACAGAAGGAAATTAGTTGTTCAGTTTGTACCGGTTGTTCAAATCCCCATACCACCTGAATACCTAAAAATGTAATTCTCAGTGAAACAGTGAATTGTCCGTAGGTTTCAATTTTGTGAGTGGGGGAAAAACATACAATCCCATCCAAAAATATATTCACATACGAAATTTCAGCCCTATTGGACAAAAATTACGACCTTTATCGAGCTTACAAGATAAATGCCTGATACATGTATATATACTGTATACATATATGAATTTAAGATTTTAATGCCAAAGGTCATAATTTTTTATGGAAAGAAAAACTATCATAGTTCCAACTCCCAATTTCGCTAACTCACATGATCTTACATGGTAGTTTTGAAAACCTGCTAAAAATATTCTCACTTGCGAAAATCGTATCAAACTAGAGACGAAAAAACTGAACCAGTTAAAACAACAAATTTTTAGGTGTGTGGCAACACTGTCATTAAAGAAAAAAAAAGTAACAATCAATTACTTTTGGTTACCGTGAAATTAATGTAAGATAAGATGACTCGTGTGTCCGGTGTACCGGCGCACTACGTCATACATAATACAACCGGTTTTGAGCTCTATACACACAAGAACTGTTGACTGACAATGAATGCCACACGTACACGTATACAAACGAGATACAAACACAAACGCACGCTAAAATGACACGCATACTTGAAAAACTCTGAACAATTCAAACACAGTATCATTGTATTACTGGGATCGAAAGTCTTTTCATTTCTTAAGGACTTGAGGAGCGACGATGATGAATTATTATCGATTTTTTATCATCGCGTATTCAAGATTTACGGTTGGCTCATTTCTCTTTTTCAAATCGAGTTCACCTAAAAAACGAATTTTAAAAAGTACGAAATAAAACATTTGGGGCATCGATCCAATTTCATGGGGAAAAAAAAAATCTATCTTGTAATTTAGTTCGCGGTAAATATTTACATTTTTTTCCCCCAACCATTTCGTTTTCAGATTACAAGGTGCTTGTAAATAGGTGAAGGTTAGTCTGTAGATTACGGTGGTGACGTCACTGTTCCATTTTGGTATGTTTCGATTTTTTTTTTTTCCATCTTTTACGGGTTAGGACGAATGAAAATCGTCGCAAGCGATAGTGAGATAACATTATGAAAATTATTAGAAACGGTTACGTCTACAGCGACAAAGAATTCAAACAGAAGAACAACACTGCCCGAAATCATCTTTGTAATCATTGGGTAGGATTTATCGTAGAAATGAGCCGATGGAACAAGTACAAGCAATTGGTCTGAGACACTAATACCGTGGAGGGTTCTTCTAATAATATCGTTTCTACGATATAAAAGCACTTCTACGAAATGCTATAAACCTTGGTCAAAATACCGGTTTTTGATGCATCGAAATTTTTATATGCACTTTTTTATCAACAGCAGATGCTACGCGATGATTCAATGGGAAAAAACCATTAAGTGCAATCACCAATGGAGTCTATCAAGACACAACCACCAATTCGTAGGTTCGCGAAATTTGATACAGAAACTGGTTGTTTACGTAATCTCTAAAATAAATCGTGGAAAATAATCGGTGAATTGAAAATAACGCCGTATCGTAGGATAAAAAATGTTAAACTGACTTCTGTTTTTTCAGTTTTCTCAAGCTAAAATGTTAAAAAATGTGTAACATATTGAGGCATATGAAAAACTTTCAGGAAATCTAGATTTCTCGTTTCTTTAGCTGTTCAGCATCGAAAAATCTATTCCAGATTATTAACAGAATGATAGTTATAAGACTATTATTTTCACGATCAGCAGAAAATTGCACCATCAATACATCGCCCGTCTATTTCAGAAGTAAAAAATGAATGAATCAGCATTATCTAAAAAATTAAAAATTTCGGTTCACACAATGTCAGTAAAATTTTAATTATAATCCGGAAGGAAATTCACCACCTGTACACGAAAAAAAGTACATAGTCTACAAATTGAAAAACCATTTTTTCGCGAAATAAAATTACAGCTTCAAAAGCAATTCAGCGCAGAATATTTCTTATCATTTTCTTGACCATTTCCCAGTTCACTTCACAAGGGTAAGAAATAGTTTGTATTTCTGTTCTCATAAATTATCGTTCGATTGTGTTAATGAAGTTTTTTAAAGAAATTGATGAAATTCGCGAGAAGTTCATTGGTTGAATTGCATTACAGGGATTAAATGACATTTTCCCAATTTCCACAAAAAGATTTGCCGTCAGCATCCTTAGCTGTAGTATTTTTCAAACTGTATATATGACAGACAGGATGACTCAATGAAACTCTTCAAAGTAAATAAAAAAATATTTCAAAAAATTTATATCGCTTCCAATCAGTTGTCTGTTACTTGAAGGAACTATCTATTACAACTACTATATCAACATCTTTTATAGAGCAAACTTAAAACAATGGCATAAGTAAGATAATTTTCAAAAAACTGCAGATCATAAGTGAGTCCTTCTAAAATACTCACGGCCAAATAATAAACACCTTCATTTTTTAGTATCGACCATCTTTATAGTCGAGATGAAATAAACCTGAGGTTTAAAACAATATTTTATCATCTGAAGACGCTCAACCCATGAAATAAATTTTAGAGGCAATTGACATCTCGTCAAAGTTTGCTACAAATAGGAATATTTTCACAAATTTGTTAACCTAAACTTTAGTATATTAATTTAATGCATATTGATAGTTAAAGTAATTGGCTATTCATCGAAATTTAAAAAAAAAAGAATATTCCCATACAATAGGTATGCTAACGTAAATAGTTATTGAAGCGCTGAGTTAAAATCTCAAATCACTACTTTTTTTAGGTCCATTTCTCCGGCCACCGCCATTTCAAAATTTGACCTGAAAATTTTTGGCCTAATTGTGCTCAGTTTGTGCTAATGTGTGCCATCAATTTTAGAATTTGTGCTCACCCCCTTCCTTAGATATAAACAAAAGAGTCTGGGTGGGACTGGAGAAATGCTGGCCCCACCCATTTCAAATTTTGACTCCAAACTTTGTATGTTAATTGTGCTTTATTTGTGCTAATTTGTGCCGTTAATTTTAGAATTTGTGCTCATTTATTTTCAAATATAGGGGCCTCAGAAATTTATGTGTCAGCCCCCTCCATTTGGAATTTTGAGTTGAAACTTTGCATGCTAATTGTGCTTAATTTGTGCTAATTTGTGCTGCAAATTAAAAATTTTATACTCATTCCCTTTCAAAAATATTTGTGGTTTTATGTCTCCCCTCAGCCCCCCATTTTGAATTTTGACCCAAAATTTTTTATACCAACTGGATTTAAATAGTGCTAAATTTTGCTACCAATTTTGGAATTTGTTATCACTCCCTTCTTAATATATAAAAAAAGTTTGTGGGTGGGGCTGGGGAAATGCTAGCCCCACCCATTTTGAATTTTGACTCAAAACTTGGCATACTAATTGTGCTCAATTTGTGCCAATTTGTGCCAACCATTTTAAAATTTGTGCTCACTTCCCAACTCAGATAGGGAGGATGAAAGATTTTCCCTCAGCACCCCCCTTTTTAAATTTTTATACAAAACTTTGCCCACTACTCTTTTTTGATTTGTGCTTAATTGTGCCAACAAGCTTATAATTCCTGTACATTCAAATCTTTAGTTATTTGCAAAACAAATTTGGGTGAGGCTGGGGAAATTCAGCCCCACCCATTTCAAATTTTGACTTGAAATTTTGCAAACTGATTTTGCTCAATTTGTGCTGATTTGTGCCAACCATTTTATAATTTGTGCTCAATTATTAACTGAAATAAGGGGTGAGGAAGGTTTTGTCTTAGCCCCCCTTTTGGAATTTTGAACTGAAACTTTTCCCATTATTTTATCTTAAATTGTGCTTATTTGTGCCAACTTTCTTTTTTAAAATTTTAAAGTTGCAATTTCAAGCAACTAATAACAATCACCCATTTCTGCTGTAGCCTAAATAATAGTCATTTATAACAAAATTTTCAGTAGGGTCAAGAAAATTCAAGCCTTCCATTTTAAATAGGAGTTAAATTTTATTACAATTTTTATGACAGTTTGTACCAAATTTTTACCTTGGTACTTTTGAGGGAACTATACTTAATCCTAACTTTGCAGTATATCAGATTTTCTTAATTTGGTATTTTCTGGTTGCTACTAAAAAACTTTGTAAGTACATGTAAATTTTTCCATTGATCACTCTCTATTGACAGTTTTTTCCATTTAAGTTGCCAAATTAAAAATATTATCATAAAAACCTTCTATGTGAATTAAATAGAAAGAAAAAAACAAATTTTTATGGTCATATGTGTACAAATTATTAAGTAGGTATTCATGCTAATTTTGGTTTTATATACTTAATAATTTAGAAAATACATTTGGTGATGTATCACACAATAAAATATAAAAACTCAATATTAAGCCCCTTTAGGGGCCCATTTGGGGATGAAGAATAGGTCAAATGGAGAAAAGAACATAAAATTTTGACTTAGCGCCTCAAAAACCATATTTTGTGATGTATCACACAATAAAATGTGAAAACTCAATATTAAGCCCCTTTAGGGGCCCATTTGAGGATGAAGAATGGGTCAAATAGAGAAACGAACCCCAAATTCGGACTTGGCGCTTCAAAAAACATATTTGGTGATGTATCACACAATAAAAAGTGGAAACTAAAAATTAACCTCCTTTTGGGGCTCATTTGGGGAAGAAGATGAAAATAAATGAGCACAAATTCTAAAATTAACGGCACAAATTACTACAAATAAAGCACAATTAACATACAAAGTTTGGAGTCAAAATTTGAAATGGGTGGGGCCAGCATTTCTCCAGTCCCACCCAGACTCTTTTGTTTATATCTAAGGAAGGGGGTGAGCACAAATTCTAAAATTGATGGCACACATTAGCACAAATTGAGCACAATTAGGCCAAAAATTTTCAGGTCAAAATTTGAAATGGGGGGCCGGAGAAATGGACCTACTTTTTTTGTCTCCCCAATGAAGAGTTGTAGCATGATTAACGTCCATTTTAATTTTATAATGGTATGCTGATGATTGTTTTTTTTTTATTTCAATTATGATGCACACTTTTTTTCCATAAGAAAACGGATGAAAAATAATTCATTTATTCAAGAACAAGTTTACGATAAGAAAGAATTATTGAATACAGAAATATTTAGAATGAAAACATTAGACACGTCAAAAAGTGGAAATTCTGTCTGATAAATGGGAAGGGGAAGGAAAGTTTGTACGACTAAAAAAAACCATCTTCTATGGAATTACTCCATTACTTAGAGATCTCTGGAAGTTTTCTGAGGACTTAATCAGATGATTTAAAAATACTTCACAATGGTAACCGCATTCACCTGAAAACGTCCAATGTCCAAATCTAGAAGCACTAATTGATGGAAAATTTGTAAAATTTACTCTTGAAAAATACAAACTGACGAAGACATCGAAAGGAAGTCAAGAGGAAGAAATGTGTTGAGTGAGAGGGTAGGGGACAGAAAAAAAAACAAATATAATATAGGTAAGAAAAATCATTTCGCGGTAGGCGTTCACCGTTCACTGAAGGTGCAACAACAACCACAAACGTTCTCGTGTGTCCTTGGGGAGTACAACAAAGTTACGTAAGGTAAGCACATAACGTTTGTATCACTCCGCTTCTATGCAACACCATTAATACTGTACCATTACAAATCATATTGGTTAGAAATGATATATGAAATAAAAAAAAAATAAATAAAAAAAATAAATAAAAAAAAAATATAAAAAAAAGAGAGAGAGAGAAGAAAATATTAGAAGGGTGGAGGAGTTGAGAAGAGGTAGAAAACGCGATGTTGCCACACTGTCAGTCACGCTTCGTTGAGGTTTTGGCGTTGGACCCACATTCACACTGACATACAGTTCTATAATTTCCATTACCTCATTATTCCTCCATGCACGGAGAAAGATCAGGCGAAAGGAAAGAAAGAAAGAAAATACCATTAACGACGGATGAGAAACAAGTCGTTTTCTTAAGCTGAGTTTTATGTTCCTTCACTTAATCTTTTTTCTCCTCAGCGCCGACATGGGCTCAGTGCTCAGGGTTCGTTGTCCATATAACATTTTCGAGTTCCTTCAAATATCTATTCAGTACAAACTTATCAATGTTATAAAAGTAAAAAAGAGCAGATACAAATTAATTTACTTAAATTTTCCCTCAGAAACTTCATCTGTAAATATTTCATGTCCGTACTGACTCATTCAAAATCTTATATAATTTAAAAATCACGAAATTTTTAGAACCATTTCAAGGAGTTAACCGTTTTGAGTAAATATTACGATCATAGGGAACGTAAAAAACAAAATAAAATATCTTTAACCGCAATTATTTGATGAGTATAACTATTAAAAAATACTAAGCCTCACGTTTTTTTCAGCTGAGTCTATTTTTAGCGTTAAACAAAAAATTAATAAAACGAATATTTCAGACCCCAAAAGGAAAAAAGGCACCATCGACGCACTAAAAACGACTGAGCGAAACCGCAGGTCTACGGAAAAAACACACACTCCTGAAAAGTTAACGGCGTACACTCATCAGAGACATTTCCACTTATAGTATTCAACACTATAATGAACCCACGTAACTAGCGTATTATACAATTTTTATTTTCATTAATGGTAGGGACAAACCTTCGCAATAAACGAAAAATATCATTTTCCGTCATAATTTCCATCCAGGTAAACGTGGAAAATGGGTCCGCTAAATCGGGTTTTCTCATTTATCACCGTTTAATATATTATTTTCATAGCAAAAATACTTCAATAAAAAATTGTTCAGAACTTAATTTTCTGTTCAGAACGTTGGTACAAATTTTCACAACCAATGAACCCAACACTGAAAAAAATGCTGAGCCTGAGGACAGTCAGAAACCGTCGGATTCTGTAAAACTACGAAACCAGAGATATTCAGTATATTATGTGCTGCATGTGAAAATTGATGTTGACATTTTTCCCAAAAGAGTTATTTTGGGTATATGAGATAAACGAAAAGTTCGATTCAAAGCATCTGTTTTTCAAATTTTCCACGTTGAAAATTGTGCAGAGTAAGAAGACTGTTCGTACGTTATTTTCAAGGTTCGATTCAATTTATTCTTCAAAGAAAAATGGTCCCAAATGAAACGATTATTTTGAAGTTCATCTCCACATTATCGACAAGTTTAAAATTAAAATAATTTCCATATTTTATCTGCATTGGTCGGTTTCATTTTTCTGTCTTATGAATGAAGAAACTTAAATGTATAACCGCATTAAAAAAATGAAGATCACAGAAGGTTTCACTTCATCACTACTCCATATACAAAGTGATCCAAAAGGCGAGTAGTATAATTTTATTTCATTTGACTTTGGCTACTTGACCATCTCACCCAGCGTCTGGAGGATACATGAGTCGAAGTGGAACAAAAGGATGGTCAGGATCCAGTATTTAAATGGTCCAATAGCACAAAATTTACATCATATACTAGAGAACACCAAAAATACCGAACACAATACACCGACATTTTTGGTCGGGAATGGGACAGCGGTCAGTCTCAAACTAGCAATCTTTCAATCGCAAGAAAAAACACCTAACCATTACGCTAAGTAGGCAAGCAGACCTCTGTAGTACAAAACAATCTAGTTGAATGGGTAGAGAAAAAATCTAAATCAATAATATTCTCAAAGCAATATACCAAACCAGAAAAAACCAAAAAAAACACGAAAACGACCAGGGAAATTGACAGCACAAACCATATGTTTCAATACATAACCCTATATTCTTAAATTTTTATATTTTCCTCTCTCCGATGAAAATCATTCAGCTTCAAAAAGTGATCCTCTACATTGTCACAACTTTTTCTCAATTAACGACGAAAGACATAGGTAACCATTAAATTTAAAGAATTAAAACAAGTTACGAGAACGCGTTCATAAATGATCAGAGAAGGCACGTTTTTTATTCACTGTCGGGTCTTGAAAAAAAGCGTTCCAAACACCAAAGCCACAACTATAACCAGACTCATTCTCCTTGACACACTTACCGAAAACAACACTCAGTTCTTCACGATTAACTATAAAACTAGGTACTCCACTCCAGTTCGGCCTCCGAAATAACGTATGATATTGGGTCCGCAATGTTCACGAACATGTTATAAGAGGCTATTAATTTTTTTTCTATCTTTCCATAATTTGTACGAGGTAAAAGTTATTTATTTATTTGTAATGTATATATCTTTCTGTACCAACACAAAATTAAAGGAAAATAAAAATCATAGAGGCTAAATTCATGACGGCGACAAAATAAGGAGTACTTACACAACGACTGATATCACTACAAAATTTATTCTCGTTTGTTTTCCAAACGACTGGTTCGAACAAATTCACCTGGGAAAATGAATAGTGGTCTGGTATGATAAGAAAAAATTATTTAACCACGCAAGACTATTTTCTTCGAAAATAAAATAAATAAAAGACAATACAAAGAAAAATAAACGAATACAACAAAAACAGACACAGTAATAATTAATTACAATGGAGCAACTGGAATTTTGAAGATGATAAATCTTGTTGAACAAAATATCAGGAGATCGAAAAGTATGTACCAAAAGTGGATCAAGAATAAAAAATCCATTGAATTCAGTGAAATGAAGTAGGTCAACGAGTGTCTAAGAGCAGTATTGATTAGAACGACCTTCATGTATTTTCTTTCCATTTCATGAACAAAAAAACGACCTAGGTGATAAATATGAATTTTTTTGCCTACCACAAACCAAGTCTTCAACTCTCTGGTCCTCACCTTCGACCTTTCATGTAACGTTTTCTGGGAGTACCACCATCTTCAAACGACATCATCTGCAAAATTAATGGACCCAGTAATGTTCAAGAAGATTAAAACAACCTCATACAAGCATGATTCTGATACAATGGGAGCACGGCAGTAAACAGACACAACTGAAAATGTAGAGGGTGGCATGAAGCATTGGTTTATTAAAGTATTACTTACTAAAACGATGTATTTAAAAAAAAATATTTCAATCAAATTTTGGCGGAGACTAAAATTATGTTGTGTCAATTTTTCAACCCCTTCCCGACTGAGAATAAACAACGTGTGTTGAGATAACGATGAATTGTAGGTTTACTTTGATGACTCAAAGACTGACATTTTTTAAGCAATATACTTATTTCGCATTTGCACCGAAGTAACATATAAATCTCACAACTCTAAAATCATTATTTTAAAGTTGATAACTTATTTTTAAGAATAAAATTGAGATACTTTTTTCAGACGAATCTCATCGTATTATAAAATCAAAAAAGAAACAACAAAATCGACGAGTGATTGATCACGTTTTACAAGTCATTTTGAAATAAAAGTTTTCTCAAATTACCAAGCCGAGTAATATAGCCGCTTATTGATCAACATCCATGAATAATATAGCCTAATGAAGCTTTGAAATTTCTCTTCTTAACCTTCACACATACGATACAAGCGAAATAGGGCGAATAATTATTGCAATTCAAGTATATGATATGAAACATTTTGCCGAAAGGTCTACTCTTGTCTTATTTCGCAAGTTTGATAACAGGTGCATAGATATACACCTCGTGAGAAAAATCATACCATTCACAAACATGTCATTTAATCTATTTTCAGCGCTATAAGGGTTGGACAAAGAAACACGTACAATGCAGGAAAAAACCAGAGAGACGTACTTTACCCATGAATAAACAACGAACACAACACTCCATTCATCAGCTAGTAATCATTCAACATTTTATACATCCGCAGTTTCTCGACGAATTCGCAAAAGATTCCAACTCGTGCATTTAATTAATTTGAACTGAGCATTTATTATTACGGTTATAATATTTTTCTCCGTTCATTTTCGTTTTTCCTCTTTCTTCAGCATACGCCCAATGAAAATTTTTCATACCGTGACCGGTTTTTGTGGCAATGCAAGGAGCGAGGAGAGCCAATCTCGTTTCAAAAGGTTTTACGAAACGCGATACAGCCACGTGTACCCGGATCTCTCCTTTCATCCCGGGCAAGTGTTTTCCGAATGATGAGATGAGTGTGCTTGTTGGCTGCCATAACGAAAATTCAATTCTGATATTGAAAAAAAAAAAAAAATCAAAATTTCAAACGAATAATTGCAATGTGCCTGCACAAACGAATTTAACCAGCCGCTTAACTTTCAAAAAAGGCTAAGATGTGAGCTGCGTCGAAATTACAGCTACCTACAGAATTATCGTAACTCACTATAATAATATATGAGAATGCACAATTCACGATTCAAAGTATAAAAGCTCAAAGACGACCGCGAAGCAGAAATGTAAGAATTAAAGAACAGATTACCCTTTTCTCTAAGGAAGACGCGTCGAAAGATTGAGAAAAAATTTTGAAAAATAAATTCTGGACATGATAGAGAAACGGAATATAGAATGAAAAATATATATTTTAAAAACATTAATAGAAGATTTTCACACAATGAAAATCTGCTTAAAAGTCGAAACACCCGTTCAATTGTAAGTTTAAATTTCTTCTAAGAGGGTATTTGAGGTAAGTGCATGTGGGATTATTACAGGCTTTGAATTGTTGGCCAGCAAAAGAATTTCATTGCTATCAGACGACGAAACAGGAACCGAATTAATTTAAATTGCCACGAAGCGAAGACTGGGTACTTAATTTTCTCCAAAAGTATTTTAGTCGCCTGAAACTTCAGGTATCGAAGCTCTCCATGAAATAATTTCGGTAAATTACGATTTTCACACACTATTTGCGGGTTTTCACTTAACATTTTCCGACCAAACATTCCATAAAAGGGCATGAAAATTCACAATTACCTTGTACTACTTATCATTTCTCTTTGAACCATTTTAAAAACAATGTTAATACTCGAATTGCTGTTACACCAACATCATAATGTTATTTGATTTATAATTATAACAACAGGCAAAATCTAAATACGTAATTTCACAAAAAACAACCAAGCCCATAAATTAATAGAAAAGAGGAAGACTTTAAAGACCATGAAGAAATGGCTGAACTTTTCATCCGCTGAAAATGTTTGCCTTAACGTTGTGAAGTCTTTAAAATGATTACCAGTCACGAACATACAAATCGAAATTAAAATTCACGTCTTGAAAATAAACCTAGTTCACATTCGAAAATTTTTCGTTACATTTCAGAATTTTCAACGTTCAACGACGCCGAATAGAACCGAAAAATATCGACAAGCTTCGCATAGAGCTTTCAATGGAGGTTTTTCACATTACACGATCTCAACAGAGTATGTAAGGATGATGTCTGGTAGAAATACGATCGTAGACGATTTTCTAAAAATGAATTATACGCGGAGAGTTACGTGAGAATAATGGTTTTTTATACGCTTTTATTCTACTCACTCAATTTGTTGAAGTACACCGGATGACCAACTTCAGCACTGCTTTCACGTGTTGCGACACACGCACACATACACTTATGTCCGTTTATATCAGTTGTTTTTTTTTCTCTTTCGCCGGTATTTCTGTTTTGTTATTATAAACTTTTATTCTACTCGCTACTGCAATTTTAAAATATACCAATACTGCAGCCAACCTTCCGCAACAAAATAATGTTTATTTCTGATTATTTTGTATGAAGCTAAAGCCAAAAAATAAAAAAAGCGTATCTTTTAAAAATTTGTTTATTAACCTAATTTATTTTTTTTATTTTTTTTATTTTTTTTATTTTTTTCTTGAAAACCTGTTGAAACTGATCACAATTTTCTTAGAAGCCGTCTGAAGATCATGAAGAATGCGAACTTGAGGCAAAATATTCAACGGTAACATTCAACAAGTTGTGGAAGGATTGGTGCGACACAGAGTCGACTTTTATTCGAAGAAAAATCTCGAAATAATACTTTATCGTAAAAGGAGTCAATAGCAGAGAAAGAACTATTCTTCGAAAAATGAGCTTCTTCAATTTACAATGGTGCTTGATAACTAACACAAATGTAGCAGGTTGATGAAAGTCTACATAGAGCTCAATAAACTTTAATCAGCATCTCCATTGCTTTTATTTTTTAACAGAACTTTACCCACAGAGTCTGACGAATATATTGATGGTGTAGTGGGGAAGAGGGATGGTCGAGATCCGATGATCAATGATCCACCAGCAACAATTTTTAAATCACGTACTGAAGCACCAATACAATCGAATCAAACATACTGCCACTTTGGGTCGGGAATCGAGTACCTGACAGCCCGTATCCGAATTCGAAGCCGAAGTTCCTTCACAAAACTTTTCTTGTCATAAATGATGAATCGGTATAGCCCCCCGAATTTTAAAATTTTCGATGAAATAATTACCAGAAAAATTACTCTGCCCTTTTCTCATCTGTCCGAGTTCCGATAAGAGGAAAATAATAAGGATAGAGAACTTTGGATTTCTCCTTATATTTTCCGAATTTTCAAATTTTCGAATGCGATTTTTGAACACGAATTACACCGTTCTTATAAGCTTTTATTCTACTCACTACTGCCGACAGCGATTTTGATATATACCAATACTACAGCCAACCTTCCGCCACGAAATAATATTTATTTCGCATGAAGCTACGGCCAAAAATAAAAATAAAAACTTTTCTTTTAAAAATTCGTTTTTAATATGTAAACTTATTTACTATAAGTTTTTATTTTACTCACTACTGCGATTTTAAAATATACGCTAAAACCAAAAAAAAATAAAAGTTTATCTTTTAAAAATTCGTTTTAACCTAATTAATAAAATCACCGAGGTCCTTCCAGTTATGTAAATTTTAAGCATAAGCTACCCACACAAACCAAGTTTACAGCGAATTCTACTTAGTGATGAGCAAAAGTAAGACCAAGACAGAACATGGCAGCTTTGGTATCCGCAATCAAGTCATCGTCTTCGTCTCGGTTACACTTACACGAAATTTATTACAATTAAACTTATTAGTAATGTCTTTCCAAAATATAAGAGAAAAAAAAATTAAACACTAAATAAGTAGGTATATATAGGATACTAAATTTTCAATTAGCAAGATTGCAAACATTTTACAACTTGTTCATATTTTTCGACTGTTGCATTTGATTTTGCACATTGTCTGATAATCGAGTCTCGGTCTTGTAAGACCAATTTTGCTCGTCATTATTTCTACTCGTTTGCATTTATACTTGTTGCTTCGGAAGAATCTTGTCAAAAATTCCAGAGTGTAAAAAACAAAGAAAAGCTACTCCAACGTTATTAGTGAATCATCACAAAAAAAAACGGAAAGCGATACACACACATATATATATATATATATATATACACTCACACACAAAATACTTGCACCATTCATTCGGACATGGTTATGTTCTAACTCCCAGACGACGTACGAACGGTTACAAAACTCGCTCCGTCGCTCGACAATCACTTTCGTGTAAAATGTAACAAAAAAATATGCAGAAAAAAAAAAACTTTAAGACGACTTTACAAGTTTTATGGTAATGCGAGCAAGGGGAGAAAAAAAAGAAGTTACACAATAAAATAATATATGCGAATTTCTCAGTGAAGTCAAAGTCGGAATCGACCAAAAATTTGTGGTCGCGAAGGGAAGAGAGAGGAGGATGGAGCGAATTTTTACGATAAACAGGTTAAACACGATACATCAGTACACATCGAGACCATTTTTTAGCATGTTTGATTTTTGTTTTCCTTTTTTTTTTCCTAATTTTTCGTACGCCTACGTACCAGTGTTCGCAAACCTGAGCCTATCAAAATAAAATCGAATATAGAAGACGTGTGCGCGTGCCTTATATTTTAATTGTCACGGCTAACCGAAAAACATAGACTGAGGGGGGCAAATGTGACGAAAAAAATCAAATTTTAAAATGGAGAAGACAAAGAAGCGGTGACCAATGTACAAAGTCTCAACCGTGAAGAAAATGTTAACAGAATAAATAAAATAGATGAAAAAATACGCGAATTCAAAACAAATCGCACAATTTATACCTTAGTTCACAAAGCCCACAACCAAACCATTTTTCTATGTAATAACTACACCAAATTCGACAAAAATAAGTTTAATCAAAATTACGCATCCAAAATTAAGACACGTTGATGCAACTGACGCCGATGCAGCATTATCACCACTCTTATTTTATCGGAAATCATCGATTCACATTTTTAAAACTTGAAATAATTCATAAATTAGGTACCAATTTACACTGACATATAATTAGGGTAAGGACATTTGGGTAGTGATAATAGAAAATATTCTTTGAGAGTGACTAAAATATGCATTCAGGTATATGCACTTAAAATTTTACGGGCATATTTGCTAAAAAAATAAAATGTCAAAATATGACCCGAAAATTCCGGAAGAAAAACCTCAAGATATCATCTGAAATGATCAAGGAAAAAATAGAATTGACTCATTTAAATGTACTTAACAAAATTTAGATGAGATGAAAATTTAAAAAAAGGAGCAATAATTTAACGAGGAAAACATTATTTTCGGTTTCAAAAATATTTAATTTTGAAAAATATGATGAACAAATACATTTTCATCGAAATATAGTATCAAAAAATATGTAATTAGACCATATAATATATTGTCAAAAAATTTATTTATCCATAAAAAAATATGCAAAATAGGTGAAATAAAATTGACATTTTGATTTTTGGAATCAGTAGATTGCAAACCACAATAGTTTTTGGTAAGAAACCGTCTAGTAGTTAACAAAAAAAAAAAAAGTCCTCACCTAAAAATCCCTGTTTTGCATTTAAATATATGATCCTTATCATTCTACAAAAGTACGAAGTTCATTTTTAAAACATTTAATAAATTTACGATGTCGATTTTAACGGATGAACGAAAAATAGAAACGAGACTTCGAGTAACAAAAAAAAAGTATTATGGTAAATCAATATTTTTTTTAAATAGAACCCACTTCACGAAAATAACAACAAAAAATGCGCTAAAAAGAGAAAAATAATCCTTTTAAAATTTCTCCAGCAAGATTTAAGTCTAGGGACTGGAATTATTGAAGTCGGGGCTCTTTTTCTTTCAGAGACTCAATGCAGATTCAGAGGTGGCGCGAGGGGTTTCCAAAAGACAAAAGTTGTCTGATTTTCAAGAGTAAAACTACAGTTATTTAATTACTCTCAGGAAAAATTACACAGGTAATTATTCAATTTCAGATGATCAAACAGTAGCCTAAGTGTATTTTCTTGAAAAAAAAAAGAGAACTACAGGCAATTTTTGATTACACGCTATTTTTTTTTGTAGAAGTGCTAACCAAATTCTCCAAAACAGCTAATTAAGTCAGGAAAGAATTCCATAAAACTTTAGTTTCCAAGAAGTTCCAAATTTCCAGTCCTAACTCGGAGTGTAAGTTCTGACAAACAGTTTCCTTCAAACGATGTGATTATTTGAATCAATTATCCTAATCTTTCATAGACAAGCATCATTTTGACATGTTCCTTCGTTTACTTATAATAATTTGTGAATTTGTGATTTTATAATTCATCGGTGATTCGTTTTTTATAATTTTCCTACCAAAAAAGTTCTTTAAATTGTTCTATTTGAGATATCAATTTTTTGGGTCTTCTCACTTTACAGAGTTGACACAGAACTAGAACAATAAGACTAAACTGAGAACTATAACTTTGAAAATTTTGTATAACTAAAACTCTCATTTAATATCTCTCTTTGTCACGCATTCACACATTAACCCTTCTACAGAATTTACCAAGTTTTTGTATTTTCGGACTGGTAATTTTATTTATTTATTTATTTATTATTTTTATACATAATTTTTTTTGGGGGGAAAGGAGTGAAAACCAAGCATTCTACGGAGGACTGACTGTAGCCTCCCGAATCAACTGGATTAGTGCGCTTTTCCCTGGCTAAAATCTTACCCATTAATGCGGTCACTATATCTACTATCTACTTTCAACAAAGTCTAAATGAGCATTAATTTTTCATAACTACAATGATTGAATTTGAAGTGAAATAAAAAACCTGGTAAATTCACTTTCGTTGAAACGAATGCTCGAACATTTTTATCCAAAGCTCTAAAAAGATTCGACATCGACTGCAGTTCTTACAGCCAACAGGACGAGATACTCCGCGCTATAAAAAGTTAATAACAGACACACAAAACTTGGGCTAGGATTTGCGCATAAGAATTTTCAAGTCCATACAGCAATTTTAAAAAGATCTCGAACTAATCTGAAATTATTTGAAGGGCCGAACGAGCAGAATACCTATCAGAACTGCGATGGTAATTTGGAAGTAACTCACGAGGGGGAAAATAAAGAGAGAAAAGGTCGCGGGAAAGAGGGTAGGAAGCAGACAGAAAATACAACAAGAAAATTATAAAAAATTGAGTCAAAACGAAAATAGAGGAGAATGGGGTAGTGGCTGAGAGTACGGCCTTACGCTGTAGAGGGAAGCGAGGAATGAGAGAAAAAACCAACATTGTCAGAGGCTAAGAGTGGGTAAAATTACAAGTGAAAGAAAGGGACAGACAAACAGTTATGGAGAGGAACAAAGGTAAACGTTATAACGATACGGAATATCATAGAAGAGGCAGGACAACAAGAGGCCGAGCGAATGAGAAGCAGATCGCCAGAAAAAAGGCGAAGCAATTAGAGCGCAAAAGGATGTAGACAGAAACGGCTTCGACATCGAATACGATGACGACGGCGTCGAATAAAATACCGTTGTGTAATATGAGATAATAAACGATACAAGAACGAGCCAAGCAGAAGCGAGAGGAGATAGACGGCAAAAAAAGTGGAAAAAAAAAATTGACAAAACGCTGGCTGGCAAAAAAGTGGGCCACCTTCGAGGAAGGAGAAAGGTTTTTACTTTCTTTTCAATTGCATTGGACCTTGCTACTCATTTCGTATTCGCTTTCAAGTATTTCCGGTTCGCCAACAAACGCGCGAAATGCCTCCTCTGTCTGCCTCTCACACACACACATAACCTGACTAAAAACTAACGGATTGCCGCCACCACTAACCGAGAATTTATGACCTTTTTTTCTCTCTGTTCTTTCCTTTTCTTCTTCCTTCCTGTCTTCACCTTTCTCTCTCTTTTTTTGGCCGATACAGACCAAACATAGACGAGAAAAAAAGATGAAATTATACGGTTTCGAAGATACCATCGAACAGACAGGAATTTTAATATTTGAATAACTTACATCGACCATCCACAGAATAAATCTCAAGCGGAAAAAACCGACAATAGTTACCAATACAAAGTTTAGACGCCAAGTAAAAGTAGATCAGTAAAATTCCGTTCATTTTCCAAAAGAAAAAAGAATCACTGAAACCTACTCCAGAAAAAACGTTTACAGATTTTGCAGCGGTAGTTGCCTGGTGACCGATACTGCGATACACACAATCTGTTAGTTAATTAATCGTTACTTACAAATGATTTGAACTGATAAGCAGAACAATAATGAGAAAACTAAAATCTAAAAGATCTGTTGTACCGTTAGATAAAATCGAATAATACAAATTTTTTTGGCTTTTCAAAAAATAAAAATAAAACCAAAAAGTAATAGATACACAAAAAACGTAGTTTACAGCTTCATCCAATCATAGATTAATTTATCTCAAAAAGTAGTTCGTGACTGATGTATTCGAAGGGATTTAGTCAGGGACTTTGCTCGACTGGTATGAAAAAAGTAGCAAAAAATTTTTTGGAGTTGAGCTTTTTTTTTTTCCAATAAATTTTGGACGGTTTTTGTACGGATTCTGGGGTCATACCTTCATTTTTTCCCCTTAAATTTTTGTTTTTTGGTCTTTCTTTTTGGAACTTGGGGGAGGGAATTTTCCCATTCTCCCCTGAATCCGCTACTGACCTACAAATAAACATTTCGAAAGTTAGCTGATGTTATTTGATGTTTACAAAGTAAATTAATCAATATTTGAAAACTAGTCAACAGTAAAGGAAACCGATTCCAGCATTCCACGACTTTCGTCTATTTTCAGCTTAAGAATCCTTGGCCAAAGTATCTACCATTGTCAGAGACGAGAAGCAACCCAAACCTTGCGGAATACATTTGCTAGAAAAATTTTTTTCAGACAATATTTATAAACGCACAATGAGAAGCATTTCCGTATAATTTAGTTAACATGTTCATTTCGTCTGAAAAATTCTTTACTAACTCTCAACGAATAAATCAAAGCGAAATTGGCATTTACTTTAATTTCAAACATAAATATCAGCAATTTCAATTTTATATGGATATATCATAATTTAAGGTGTATGCTAGCTGCTAGGGTAGGTTGACAAAAATGCTTCATCTTACACATGAAATGATTTCGTACCAAGTCACATTTTTCGTTCTCGTCAAATTCTTCTTGGTTTAAATGTTATAAAAAATCGCATTCCAATTACGAAGGTTGAACTGAAATAGTAGACAGTTTACGATTCCAATTACTAATTGCTCGAATATTTTCCAAGAAAACAGCATTATTAGTGACTACTCCAGAGAGAAAAAAAAATTCTATAATTGAAAAAAAGAAATTCTCATAAAATTGATGGGTTTTAGACTCAGAACTCGAACAATTCAAAATATTTCGCAAATTTAGAGAAAAAATACTACCCCACATTTTTTCTCTCAATGGTGATCAAAAGTAACTTTTTCAACAGCAACAAAAACTTGTCAAATCCTACTTTAGACAAGAGACATCAGTAAACTTAAAATTAGATACAAGAAGCTCAAGTTAATTTCTCTTCAGAAGTCTATGATTCTTCAAACTTGAGCTGTTCTAATAAAAAATAATGTAATGGAAAAAAAATTATGACTGACCAACGACTTGTCACAAATAATACATATCAAGTTTGATGACTCGTATCTCTGTTGTAAAAAAAAACCTCGAATTTTCAAACCACCAAAGCTTTTGAAGTATTTCCACTTTCATAAAATAATATGAATGTTACTATCTGTTATGAAGGGTAGTGTTTATCTTTCAAGTCGCAGATTTAATCACAGCTGATTGGAAATATCAAAATTCTAAAAATATCAATAATATTCAAATGATACATAAATCAATGTTAAATCTAAAAGTCATAATTGTACGTACATCAGGCCTTTTAAAATGTAAAAAGTAGGTAAACTCAATTTAAAAATTCAGAATTTCAGTATTTTAAGTATGATGCAAAATATTAAAAAATAAAAGTTTTCATAAACAGTTTGTAATTAGTAGAGGACGTAAATTTGATTTAGATAAAACAATTTTACGATTTTTTCCATTTTTAATCAAACATCAATTGTAAATTTTCAGAAAGTACATCAGCTGAGAGAACATAATTAGTTATAAACTCAAAAAGAACACTGACCGAGCGAACGTATGCGAAACTTCATAGTCAATAGGTATTGTACAAAATAAATTCCCAGATTCAATTCACAAAATTATTTCTCATCGAAACGAAATTTCCATTATATATACACACACATACTTTTTTCAATTGAAAAATCATCACGTTAATCACTCAATTTCTGTTCTTTCAGACAATAGTGTTGCATTTCGTCGCCTGTACTTGCAAAACTTATTTCACGTTACTGTTTTCTTCATTCGCTCTTCATTTTTTCCTCACAACTATCGACAACGATAGTCTTTGCAGGTAATGTCTGCTATTTACTCCCCTAACTAATACACTTCAGCCATTCACTGACTCCATGACTCCTTCTCCGGCCAGATCCAAATGAAATCTGTAATACACAGAATCGTGATTGAAAAAACCACCACTAACCGAAGAACACATCGTTGCCAGTCGGTGGACGAAGGCAAGGCTCCTCCTGTCTCTACTACTCCATTAGGAGGAAATCACGCCGCTTATTTTATGATTCTTCAAGTTGAAATAAATTTGAAAAAAAAAAAACAAAAAAAACGACTATACGTTTGCTGGCTGGCTAGCGACTTTCGGAATGATACCCATGATCTGTTCCGACGTTGCCGAATTTCCCACCACTTACTCATTTTTCTTGCAATGCTTGTCCATCGAGTGAACAACGAATTTAATGGGAGAAAAAGAGAAGTAGACGAAAAAAGAAAAATACAATGTGAAGCAACGACGGGTGTGCAAATTTTCACGAGATAACATTTCGATACGGCAATTTTGCTACGGATAAAATAACCAAAACGTCACGAAAATGTGGATGATACAAGTCAATAAATAAATGCAGAGATAACAATAATACAGAGCACCAGTAGTAGCATCGAAGGTAGACTATAGTGGGCACCGAGAGAGCGACGGGAGGGACGTAAGTAAAATAGCAAAAAACTGCTCCCACTTTTTTATCGTTGTTAACCCTGAATTTAAATGAAAAATTATTCAAAAACACCACGAGTGAAATTATTTAAAATGCAATCGGATAGACGGTACCTCATTATGAAACTGTACTAATCAGAATAGTCTCACTGTTCACGCATCCGCATTTAATTGGAATATTTTATTAAAATTAACCAAAGATATGTAAATAATGACTTCCTGTATGCATAAAAAACATTGTTTTTAATACCGATAAATAACTGTACAGTAGGTATATACAAAGAATGAACAGAAAAATCAGTAATCACTCGAACCTGTGACTACAATACGGAGCAATAAGAAATTTATAATAAGATTAAAGAAAGTCTTGGGCCGTCATATTGAAGCCATTTCTCCTCCCACTTTCTCCAGATATCATGTACCTATACATGAGGATTTTTTTGGCATTTTTGACTGATCTTGAAATTTACATCAAAATTTAATAATTTATTGGAATAGATCGCAAGTGTCAAAGGCTCCCACTTGTCTTTCTTCGAATTTTGAACCAATTTAGCTGCCCAATCGAGGTATTAAGGGACACAAAATAATATTTTTCCTTGCAAATTTCTATTCGAGCAGTTCGTAGCATTGTATCTACCCATTTCGATTTTGATTTCATCCAAAAAATAATTAAACTTTGATGTAAATTGTATGATTTTTCAAGAATTCAAAGGAAAATCCTCATATATATCTGATAACATGGTATCTCTAGGCAGTGATAAGAAAAATGGCTTCAATGTGGTGACTAGAGAATTCGTGTAGATTCCTCAACCATAAGTGAGAAATAATGACGAAAAACTAGGGGTTATAGTATTATAGAAGAGGTTTAGATTGCGCAAAAATTTTCCAAGCTCAAAAACTCAAGTTCAAAACTATTTAACAAGTTAACCTGCCAAAACATATTTTGACAAAACAAAAACAATGATTTTTACAACGAAGCTTAAAAATAAATTTTGAATTTTGACTTTTCTTCATTTACGCAAAGATCTTTAAAACCACCTGATCCAGCCAGTCGACTAAGCTAATGACGACTTTCAATCAACTACACTATAAAAATTCGATTTTACTTTTCCTCTAAATAGGATGAAAATTGAAATTTGCAAGCGTTTACCAAGTAAATCAGTCGTGTCAATTCACAGAGCATATTAGCCGAAATAAATGACAGCTCAAATTAACTGGTTGGTAAATCATAATTTATAACAAAATACTTAATTCAGAATACTGTTAGAGAAAATTACTGCACCTTCCAAGTCAAAATATGAAGAAATTAAAACAAACTTATTTACACACTGCTCTAATCACGAAACGAACTGGAAAAATTATGAATACTTGTATGTTCAGTAATGAGCTTTCGTCCGCTTATCTGTTCGAATTCGTTTAAATTGTGCCTTCAGCACAAACAGCCAGCATTAAATTGGAATGGTATCGATAAAATTTGATAATAATAAAATTGGCGTACTGTAAAAATAAATTGTACATTGCTCCGGATCAATTAAAAAGGAGTTTTACGGATGGTGCGAACACAGAACACCGATCACATTGCTAAAACGAGAAAGGAAAATGATTTTCTTGGAAGATAAATTATACCTCCACGATATTTATTATAAGCTTTTATTCTACTCACTACCGTGATTTTAAAATATACCAATACTGCAGCGAACCTTCCGCAACGAAATAATATTTATTCCGCATGAAGTTAATGCCAAAAAAACATAAATAAAAGTTAATCTTTAAAAAATTCGTTTTTAACATTAACTAATTCAACACCAAACAGTCTAGACCTTAATTTTTACTGTTTTCTTGTGAACGGAGTATTAAAATTGAACTCGAAAAAGGGTTAGAAGAGGGAATGAAGAAGATTATCCACTTCATAAGAAAATAAACCGACTGACACCATTTTCCTATTTTCACCCAATTTTTTTTCTAATGTATATGTACATATATACGTATATATGTAAGATCGTTTGAAAATCTCACGAGAGAGTAAACGACTTGGATGAATTTAACTTTATTGAAAATACAGTATATTCAAAAACGAAGTCGTTTCACATAGGAAAGTGTACAAAGTATGAAAGCTAAAACAGAATTAAATTGCATGAACTGGCGAACGTACGATGAATGAGAGCAAAAATGACTGTAACCTGTACAAGAGATGGACAATAGAGCGATAAGGAAGTGTAGAGCGTGAATAAACGATAAGCAAGAAAGAATAAGAAGATAATGTAAAAGAATCTTTTTATTTTACATATATATACATAAAGAATTTCAATGTTAGGAAAAAACCAAAAGGAACAAGATATACTCCCATTCTGAAATAACTAAATAAATGTCTTTGATACATATACACATATATAAAAATGAGTGTTTCTCTGTTTATAACCTATGCATTCCTAAATCATTCACCCAATTGAGATGAAACTTTGGTGAGTTGTTGTGTGTATCACCAGAAAGGTTTCTTAATGAAAAAAAATTCATTTTTTCAGTGGCATTGCAACGCATAGCTAGTAGCCAATAAGAAAAAAAAAATTCGCCACTTTACCTGTTATTTTCTATATATTATATAAAATTTGTGTTCACCGTTTTGAGAAAACTACAGAATTTTCGATGTAGGACCAAGTCTGATAGGAGTTTGTTGCCTATTAATTTGGTAGCTTCCGAGAAAACTGGAAAACAAAAAATTTCTAAAACAGTTGTTTTTCTGAGATTCTGAGGAACGATACGTTGTTCTTATGTAAGTACAAGTCTGATAACAATTTGGTGCCTATTAATTCAGCAGTTTCCGAGAAAACTGAAAAAGAAAAAATTTCTGGGAAAAACTTTGCGCTCACGGTTTTGAGAAAACTACCAAAGGGATAGAGCTGAAATTTTCCCAAAAGGTAGTCCTCATATAGAACCAAATCTAATAGAGTTTTGTGCCTACTAATTCAGTAGTTTGCGATAAAAATGTAAGAAAAACAAAATTCCTGGAAAAAAGAAAGTCATTTATATAGCTTCGTCTTTTTCGTATTTACGGCGCTATGGGTTAGGAGCGTTTTTTCTGCATTTCATTAATCTACGTTACAAGTTTTTTTTTTTTTATTTTTTACTTTTCATTTATTTAATTGCAGAAGAAAATTAGCAAACTAGGTTTCTTAGCGAAGTATTGCTGCGCTTGATTTTTTTCCTTTTCAATATTCTATGATACAAAGTAAAATAGAGATAAGTATATTTATCATTGAAAACATCGGGGTAAACCTGAACGACTTTTTCACACTCCCACACCATCCACCACCTGCCTTTGGAAATGTGTCAATCTCTACAATGAATCTGAGCGCAGTATATTACACTACGAATAATTTTGGTATCAAATTTCTCATTTTACGTGAATGATAATAGATCAAAACATTGTAAAATATTTATACTTCTGAATAACGGACGAATTTTTAGAACTACATCATCATTCCACGAAGAACGAACAAAGTGGTGTTAGAATACGTTTTCCGATATCTCTATTCTGATAAGGATTTCAATACGAGACGACCTAAATACGGGGCAACGACAACTGCTGATTAAAAAATGCATACTTCACATTTTTGTTCTATAAGCGGGGAAGAGAAAAATTTTAAATCGAACTTCAATCAATGACAACAGAACGGTCATGTTTTCAATTTTTACATACGTGAGCCTGGTGCTACATTGATCACTGCGTTCTCTGTAATGCGATAGGAAAAAAATACAAACTCGTCGAAAATGCATAAAAATTGAAATGTGAATAATTTCGATTAAAACTGGTTTTTGTAGATGGTCTTTTACTCTGTTACAGAAACTTAAATCAATTACGAAAAAAATACCAAAAGATGAGAAGTGTGAAACTGTGCATCTATAATTTCAAAAAACTCGTTTTTTATTTAAAAATGAGAACTCTAGGCTAACTCAGATCAACGAGGTTGGTCTCCGATATTTCATTAGGGTTGAATTATCACGATTATCCTAGTTATCGATATTTTCTTCCAAGAAGGCTAGTTCTGCATTCAGAAGAGAGTCCCGATTAATTTTTTTAGGGGTGGTATGTCGAACATTCTTTAACACATCAAGTAGATAAAAAAAAACAAGAACTTTTACAAGTAGAAAGACCATAAAAAGACTTTTTTTTCTCGTAAAACTCAAGGGGAAACAACAACTCTCCTTCAGCCTTCTGCTCAATACACTGTGGGCTAATGATATAATCGTCGGTTGAGTTACATTCAATTTTGAGTTTTGTACAATATTCAACCGACAAATTTTCTTCATTATTCGCAACTGTTGTTTTTACTCTTCGTCACTGATTAATGTAGATTTAAAATTTACTTTTTATCATCCATTTCACTAGATTTCGTATTCTGAGGAATGTGTTGAATCTCGGCTTGTGCACAATTTCAAAGGTGAAAAGACAATGAAAACGAACCTGAACTAAACGCTCTCGTCACGCAAGAGTAAATCTTTTTCAAATCTAAACAGCGCAGGTTTTTTTTTTTATTTTTTATTTTTTTATTATGTTTTTGGGCGTATCAAGCGCTGCTGATTGAGGACGTGAATATGGGGGTGAGCGGTACGGAATTGTGGAGTGTCATAAGAACAGTTTACACATTTAACGATACGACAGTGTACGTAGGACATGGTCTGTCGCGCTTCATTCGCTTTTTCCTTTTTGTTTCATCATGGGGTCTTGTCGCAACCACTCTGCGCCCGAGACAGAATTGATAATTGACGTTACTCGATTTCCTTTAGCAACTTATTTTGTACCATGTTGATTGTGTAGAGAGTAAAAACTTGGAGAGTAAATTTATCTCGCGAGTGCGAAGATATACAGATTGGATGGTAGTTCGAGCCAGGACAAAAAAAAAAGAACACTGTTGTCGACAAATTTAATGTTCTTCTGAGCGAACCATCTGATTGAATAAGTATTGCACATAAGATCAGAACCAGAGCAGGCGCGCTACGCGACCAATAAAGCATAATAAAGTGAACAACAACGGTATATACGATACGGTCAATAATATCACGAAGTGATAAATAGTTGGATCAATATAGTATTATAAATGCGGTCTACTTTGATTATTATAACGACATTTATTATCGAATGGAAATTTTGATTAAGAAAAGAAATAACTGTACGCTCAGGCGGACTCAGGAAAGGGGAATGCATACATCACATTTGTCAGAATTGAATTACAAAAGGATATAGGTGGCTTTTGGAGCAGCTGAAGAAGCTGGAACTCCAAAATACATGTATTTACCCGTGAAAATAATCCAAGAATCATTCAGATGAGTTGCGAGGCATTCAAACACTCGAGAAATTTAATGAGAGTGATTGGCGTATTCTCCAAGCATGCGGGGTATGAGCGCTGCATATCCAAACAGTACTTTCAAAAACAAAATTTAATATTCCATGGCCAGTGGCCTAAATAAATTAATTATGGTTCAAATTGAAAAATCATCAACTAAGTAGACGGAAATGAAGTGGTCAATTTTTCGGGGGAAGAAAATTCATTTAGAGCAAGTAGTTAGTACCACGTAAGTAAAAAGTAAATTTGACACAGGACATGCGATTATCTGGGCGCATACTTTTCTATAGAAAGACACAGAAAAGTAGGCGCGCAACAGAATACTACACTTCAGGAACTGGTTTCAAGGATAAAGCATAACATGACCCTTATTTTACTAGTTCGGACTGTTTGTAAGCTTCACAAAATTTTGCATTTTCATGCATTCAACGCCGCACCCACCCATTTTCCCTCATCAAAGTTAACCTTAGATAACAACTTTGGCTAAATTTTAACTACGAGTCCCGTCTAGTTTTCACAGAAAGGCGACATACCTTTTTAATGTATAATTTATTAATGAATAAAATGGTGGAACTCACTTTCCAAAACAAAGAAGGGTTAAAAAAATACGACTATTTAAATAGAGACAACCATCTCTGTTCTCTTCCCCCAAATACCGGTAAAACTTTAGAAGCAACGTGAAGATAAATAATAATCTAAAATGGTACTTACTACCCTGTACCTTCATTCATTTTGGTCAATTTTTGGGAAATATGCGTCAAATTTTTCATTTTCCCAAATTTACGGGAGATGGGGCTATGACTAGGAAAGGAAGCATTTCTTGTGACTATACAAGAGAAATTTCCTGTTTTCTTTTTTGGACCACAGAAATCTTTCCTTGAAGTTAGTCTATATTAAGTTATATCATTTAGCACATACATAAACTTTGAGCACAGTAAGAACATTACTGATTAGAATAACTATGCATTAAAAAGAACTGACGAATTACTTTCATATAAGGTAGCTCGTCACCAAATAGAAATAACATGAATAATTTTGGTTTATATAGAATCATATAAAATATCTCTTCTGCGCATCAACCGCGGTAACTTAGGCGTGTATTTTCTAAAAATTTCAAATTTTGTAATAGCTGCCATTCGAAAACCAGAAGACCAATTTCCCTCGAATTCAATACCAAACCAGTCTAATAGTCTCCAACTACAAAAAAATTTCAAGACAAAATCTTTCAGGGAGTTATCGGTATAACAACATGATGGGTTTGTAAAACTATAAGAACTCCTCCCTCCAAAACTACAAGAAGAATTTCAAAAATTTCAAGATGAATGTGTAACCCATGAAAGCCTCTAACATTGCCTTAAGTTTCATTGCAACAGATCAAAATACCGAGGCTCAACAGACTCCAAAAAAAAAGACAAAATTAGCAAAACGTGGAAATATATAAATATTCATAATATATAAACAGAGTTATTCATGTTATCACTCACCATAGGAAATTAACATTGTAGTGCAAGATAAAATGAATAAGTCAGGTAAATGTCATATGATTTGTCATTTACATAGCATTAAAATTCAAAAGTAAAAAACACAAATAAAGTAACAAAATACATAATAAATTAAGGTATTAAGATAATGTAATTAATAAGTAAAATGAACATTTTCAAATAAATTGTTAAAAATGATCACCTGTAAGTAGCCACGACACAATACCATGAGTAATCAGTATACTCAGCTTGAACATACTTTAACAGTGCATAAGTAATTTTGGAGCAGCAATCATTTATCGCATTGCTGCATCCCTGTACAGTGGAGTACGTTCATACTTGTAAATCACATGTGACATGTAACCCCACAAAAAAACATCTAACGAATTGAGATTAGAGTTCAAAATTACCTAGGATCAATTAGAGCATGTTTAAGCTAAGTTTACTGATTGCCTAGGGTATTGAGTCAAGGATACTGGTGGTCATTTTAAACTATTTAGTTGAAAATCTTTATTTTACTTATCAATTACATCATCTTGATTCTTTACTAATGTATTTTGTTGTTTAGTTCTGTATTTCACTTTTGAATTTTGGTTCAATATAAATTACGAATCATTTCACAATTACCTTACCAATTCACTTTATTATGCACCACAATGTTAATTTCCTATGGTACATGATAATATGAATAACTTTGCATATATTTTTGATGGGTAAACATCTTCGCGCTCGGTATGGTAGATCCAAAAGAGAATTACAAGGGTAAGATTCATGTAACTGTAACTCTTACAATCGTAATTCTCTTTTGTGTGCGTTATATGACATGTAAGTGCATAGTTGTGTGTGTATGCAACGCATTGCACATGCACACAACCACGCTATTTTATGTTTACACATCAATCCTTCATGACTATGCCCCACTAGAACTCGCGCCTTTTTTTACATAAGAATTTGAGTGACCAATATATTAACCGTGATATACTACTCAGGATTTGGATCATCGGCGCTTTTCCATACGTCCTGCCACTGCACTGAATGTAATAAAAAAAAATGGATCCTCCTGCAATACTATCTGTATATAAATATATGCTAACCATATCTTCATAAAATTATTAAAATTCGGTCAACACAAAAATAGAATAAAATCTGAATCGTCATCAAAATTGGTAGATTGGCACTCTCATATGTTTTGTGAAAGAACTCAACCCACCTCCAATCGAATACCGTACCTACCCGCACGTAAAACGTATGCCACGAAAAGTGAAAACTATCCTAATTTCGCGCATGAATCGCTGCTTCTTTGACCTACAGAAGCACAGAAAGAAATGCAATGGGGGCCACAATCAAAAGGAGAAACCATTTCTTTGCCCACAACTGCCGCTGAAGACGAGTCCACGAGTTTTTAATGTCGATTTCCAAGACGGTGGCCATATAATGCAGTCGCACAATATACACCCAGGTACAGACAAAAAAAAAAAAAAAACAAAAAAAAACAAAACAAAACAAAACAAAAAAAAAACATTTGGACACAGTTCGTTACGCAATGGTCGACGCGACAGCAGAATAAATAATTCTATTATGCTTATGCTGCCTCCGCTACCACCGCTTCTTTCATAGTTTGTTTCTCCTCCTTGACGCCGCCGTCGCTCTCATTGCGCAAAAAACGTAAATTATTTCGCCGCAACCTTTTATGATCGAGACAATACTGTAGGAATTCCAGTCCGAGAAACTTTTAACTCTTGTCTCACTCTCCCTCATTCGGCCACTTTCGTTGCGTTCATGTGCGAGCGCTTTTCTTTCCAAACTCGATACGACCAAAAAAATTAACATACAAACCTGCTATTGGGGTTAATATATGCGAAATTTCTACAAAAGTACTTCATAATTTTTTCGATTGAACGTGACGTATTTCGACGCACAATTAGGCAACGTGGATAAAAAAAATTGAACGTTTGAAAAGGAGCGCAGGGGGGAGGGGACAAGCGGGTAGATTATGAGAACTATTTCAGTTATGCGACTGTACGGTACAGCGATTTCAGAATATTATGACGTAAAACACTACCAAAAAAAATATTTTTGTGAGTAAAGTCTAACGATATATTATTTTAAAAATTTGAAGAGAAACGAAAGAAACAGCTACATATAATATTCGACACACAATAGAAATCTCGTAAAGAACAACTGAAAACAAAAGCAGTTTTTTGTGATTCAAAGAAGTGGGCCGTGCAAGAAAGTCAACTAACAAGTGCGCATACAATCAATCATACTTTTTCACGTCGTCTTGAAAATCTCCACATTTTATTCGGTAAAGGGGCACAACAAAAAATCATATTTTTGGTAGAGTGTTGCAAATTAGTAATTTGTGATACAAGGGCGAAAAGTAGGTAATTTTGCTAAGAGTATAAAATTTTCTGCACGAGCCGAAAGAGAGTGTTGCGAATCAAACGAGTAGAAATCACTTTCTTTGCACGCGTGTCATACACTATTTTTTTGAAACACCCAATTCAAAAACGGAAATTTTCGTGTGTGTCAACTATACGTGAAGTAGGAGATTTTAACCCAATGTCGAAAAGTAAAATGTTGCGCATGCACAGCTTGAGACTTAACTAAGATTACTAAACCAATGTCTTTGCAGCGCATTCGGGCTGCATCTTATCCAATAAATCTCTCTTATTTCACATAATGATTCCTCAGCCTCTATTTAAGTTAGAGAGCTGAAGTTGGTGTTACTAGAAAGAGAATAAAATTTACAAAATTTCTATAAAACTTTTTAATTATATATAGCTGTTTGAAAATAAACAAACGAAAAAAACACTAATTAATAAAAAATTAACCGGTTTTTTCTTTCACAAATGGTTGAAATAAATTTTCCTAATTTTATCCAAAAGGAACGACTTATTGAGGATTGACAGAAGCATACCGGAGAGTTACAGTTTTTTGAAAAATGTTTATACGACAAAACTTGAAGGAAATTTAGCAAGTTTTCGAACTTGACAGCTCATCAAACTGATTAAACAACGAAATAATTGATGGCTGGATCATCAGGTGCAATACGAATACAAACAAAATTTTAATAGAACATAATCCAAATAAAAATGAAAAAGAAAAACAATTTTCCCGAGACCAAATCTAGAATACGTTGGAATCTCATTTTCTTCAAACCTCAGTTCTAATTCAGTTGTTAGACACACAAACTTCAACAAATAATTTCACGTTTAATGAAAAATTCCGAATAAAATCGGGAAGATTTTGTAACAATTCGCTATGGCGGAAACCGTTTCTTTTCGACAATATTCGCCGACCAAAACAGTAGTCAGAAATTTTTTTTTAAATAGCGTTTGTCTGGAAGAAAATAACGTTGGATGTATACGTTCAATAAAGGAATAATAAATTATAATATTTGCTTGTATAACATCTGCGCGAACGAATTCGCAAACACATACTGAAATGTAATCTCACGTTACACTGACCCACATATTCATTGGAATGGAAAAAGAAATATTTTTCTAACCGTAAAAAAAAATACAATTCTGATAACATTTTGTCACAAAACAAAAATGAAAAAATTATGAAATCTAACAGTAAGAATCACTTTTCTTTGTTTTTTTGTTTTTTTTGCAGGAAAAATAAAATATTGTCAGTTAATTTGTCGAAATATCAGCAGACAGAATTCTCGAATAGGTCTGTCTTATTAAATTCGAATCAAAAATTGAAATATTGTAGAAAAATTTTGAAAAAATTACACTATTAAAGGGTATAAAACGAACTCACGGGTGGTACTGTAAAACGATAACCGCTGAAATGTGGAGGATATAAAATTTTATTTGGACTTTTTCAGGTTAATGTACACTATTATCATTTTCAGGTTAACTGAGTGATTGTCAAAAATTAAAGTCAAAAATAACACTCAAGGCTAGCGCACGATTAATAGATAAGTAACACACTACATTTACTCCGAATGGACGACAGAACTTCACAAAAAATTATAACTACTTACGAAATTTAACGAATTCGACAGATGAAATATACCAAAAATTGAAAATTTCTATACAAATATGGCTCACAAAATGTTTCGTTTTATCCACTTTTTTTCAAAAAGATGTTATTATTAAATCGATTTTGGTTAGTAAAGTTGAAGATTTTCAAATCGATTTCGAACGTCGATAATGATTTTCATTACTTCACTAGGGTAGGAATGAAGTTTTTACTTACTTAACTACTTTTTTGTATATTTCTCTACGGCGAAGTTTAAACGTACACAAGTGACAAAACCTTACTGTGAAAAAGGACCATTTTATTCGGTGATGTCTACAAACAACCAAGTTCACCTCTCCATAATTATTCAATTAAACTAAAATTTTGTTAATAAATGAACTTCAAACTAATAAATAATAACATTTTTTTGGTGGATTTAATGAAAAAAATATTGTACTAAACTAATTTGCAAAACAAGAGCGATTTTCAACGAATTGCATGGTTGCAGCAACCTCGGGCTGCAACGTGAGTAAAATACTTCTGAAACAACCAACCAAAACATCAGTGGCGGATCCAGGGAAGAAAAATTGAATAATTTCCCACAAATTCCAAAAAAAAAAACGAAAAATCAATGAAAAAGTGAAAATATTACCGAAAAATTCAGATAAAAATGTAAAAATTAGTTAAAAAGCAAAAAAAAAAAAAAAAAAAAAAAGAACACACAACTCTATGAAAAATTTTGTCATTTCCTTCAACCAAAATGACGTTCTGGACCTGCCACTGTAAAAAATGCGTTTTTTTGGGCGCTTTTATGGAATAAAAAGTACGGAATTTCAAGATTACGCAAAAAATTAAGATTAAGCGCATGAGCACTTGAAAGTTGATTTCTTTGCACGACTTACTTTTCTGTTAAAAACAGTCAATTTTTTTTTTTTTGAAAAACAAATAAAATAGAAGATAATATTATCAATATTTATGATTTCATTCCAGTAAAACTGATTCGTTTTCTCTATGTAATCTTTTTTTGAGATGGTGTGCAACAATTTAAAAAAAATAAAATTATAATCGAATTTTAGAAAAATTAATAATTGTTTTATTTACCTTGATTTTTTTTTGAAAGGGGGTATAGCGTGTCGGGACCGGGCGTCGAAATTTTTTAGTAAAAAAAAAGTGAAACTATTAATTATCACTCTTACTTGAAAAATTTTTCTTTTCTTCCCTTACTTTTTTTTGGGAGAGGGGAGTTGTTGAAAAAAATAGTGTGCGACACGTGGGCGAAGTAGGCGATTGTCTTCGATCATTTAGTACTGGATACCCAGGTAAATACAAAAATCCGTTTCAACAATATTGTTCTAAAACACGTAAATGGGCATAGATTTGACTTGATTTCACTGACTTCACAGCAAGATCATTCACAGGACCAAGGTACTGAAAGCAGACGAAAACAGACTAAGACACATGAGCAGAAAATTAATGTCTATTTACGGGTTTTGTAATCATGGCACGTTTGATTAACATCGGTGAAACTGGGCTACTGGGTATCCAGTACTAAATGATCAAAGGTGACAGCCTACTTTTCGCACCTGTATCACAAATAACTAATTAAGGGGGGAAAAGTAGAAAATTTTCAACTAAAACTTTCAAAATTGCCAGTTAATTTTTTTCAAAAATAAAAGAACACCATCTATACATAGGTACTATATTCGATCGGTATGATTTTTACAAACAATTCACAACTGCTACAATTTTCCCAATTGTCAAAAAGTTAAAGAGAGAGAGACTCCCATTCTACATACCCCCTTAATGATCTCCATGACCTAAGCTTCAAGACTACCACACGTATGCAAAGTTAAACACAAATAGCTCTTAAGCAGCAAATTCGGATGCGGGGTACCAAAATATATATAGGCCAATTAGAAAATAAAATTTTTCGACCAGAATTTTCAGCATATGGAAGCTTACTACACACATGAAAGATGGAACATTTCTGTTGTGTTATAACGGTGGATACTATCATCTATCAACCGTATCTCCTGAAAATTGTTGAGTATTCATCGATGAAATTTCCATCAAAATACTAGATATTCAGGAATTTTCTGGTTTTATTGCTCAGTCTATCCTCGAAACTGGCCGCTAACTGATTCATCAACTGATCGTTAACTTTACTAAAAATTACTAATTAATAAAATTTTCACGTTAACTTCCATAAATGTAGAAACTAATTTAACTTACAGAAGCTCCCAACGATTATCTTTCACGTATACCTAACAAATGCTCAATAAATTCGCAGAATTTCGAATCCTGTATTCAGAGGGCACAGCAATTTAGAGAAGACTTGACTTTGAAATCGCTTAAAATGAAATGACAGCAAGCAAAAATATACATATCCATGGTCTCGCTCCACTGATTTTCAACAAAGAATTATAGGCTTTGCGAAATATGCAATTTAAGGGCTAATTTTAGAGAAATACAGATCGAGATATAAAATTTAATAGTTCTTCTAGTGGAAAAGAAGGAAAACATTTTATTTTTAAAGCAAAATTTAATGAAAAACGTATAAATTTAATGCAAAACATTTATAAAAAATGCGAAAAATCAAATGATCGAAAAATTTTCAAAAAAATCAGACGACTGATAATTATTTTCTAATCAAAGAACATGACCAAAGATGGAAATTTCATTCGAAAAAAACAAAACGAACGGAATTCAGTGGATTTTTATACTTGACTACTATCTCCTTCATCAAACTGTAATTCAGTCAGTGGTGTATTTTAGGGGGTATTGAAATATTCAAACAGTCCCCCTACTAGCCCCAAAAAATCAATTTGTTGTTATAAAATTGATGAATATAATATATAAAATTAATGTAATTCTATGCTAATCGTTTTTTTTTTGTTCGCTTCAATACCCTCTTATTCAAATACCCAAATACGCCACCGAGTTAAGTAATTTCTAAACAATGAAATGACAGATTGAATTAATGCGAGTAATTTTATTTCTGCGCAACTTTCGCCAGATGTCCTGAAAAACATTAAAAATACTCTAAAGACACCAATAAAATTTTCTATAATTACGGTTAGTTTACAAGAAATTTAAAAAAAAAAAAAAAAAAACTATTCTAAATAGTTTATTAAACTTTTTTTGAGAAATCTATTCCCATTAATTCGACAAAAAAATTTCAGCCATTAAAAAATTTAGTCATTTTGTTTTTAGATTAAATTTGTTTCTATAGCTAATAACTAAAAACACGTTACAAATGCAAAATGAAAATCATCGTAATCATGTACATTAATTTACGAACAATGCAGTTTGAAAAATGAAGTTTTTTTGAACATAACCATTTGAGTATACGTCAGAATTGCGGTAGAACGAAGGAGAAAGGAAGATTTAGTTACGATTCGTTCAGTTTTAGATTTCAGTCCCTTATTCGTTAATTATCACTTGTTTTCTGGGATAAACCATCGAATTCCATCATCTAACGTCACGTGAAACTGGTATCATATAATCAATTCCAATGTGATCCATACCTATAATGTCAAAGATTTTTACAGCGAAACAGAAAGAGCGATAAGATGAGAAAACAGGCTGATTCTCCACACAATTCGATGGAAAATTCTTGTTTCAGTGATTATTTACGCTCAAATTAGAAGCAAGTGTTCGAAATCACCAGTTAAACCAAAAAATATCATAGCATAAATAGAAGGCATTAACACAAAAAAAAAACAATCAATGCCAATTAACCGGTTCAGAATCATCCAACAGCAACAACTTTCAGTCAGATTTTACATACGCATACGCACACTTTTGCCCACTGTAGCCTACCTATTAATCGCTGACGAACATCGTTCACCTTAGCATAGGGACAACTCAATATTGGCGGGAGAGCTTTTTTCGAATTCAGTTCTCGGCCACAAAAACGAGTCTCACTTACGATAAGGTCACAGCAAAAGAGAATAAAAAATGCAGAAAAATAAAAAGAAAAAAGTGACTTTTTTACATGCTAATTTACACGGATTAACGACCATTCTCACATTAGGAGTATGTACTCGTAGCGAACACAAGCCTTCAACGTCGTATTTCACTACGAACATTGTATGTATCGGACATAAAAACGGCAATAAAATCGAATAATGCTCGTCAAAAGAAATAAATTCTGTTCAACGCCGCTACAACAACTGCATTTTTAACGTAATTAATTTCTCTTTACGCTTATGTAAGAAATTTTATTGTCAAATATGTACATGCACTTTTTGCACCTATTTAACCTCTGCTATGCAGATAAACGCATTCTTGCGCACAAGGCCTACTTACATACATACCTATACACGCATCAACACCCACACATCAAAACACAATAAAAATATTATGATTACAAAAAATTTTCATTTTGCCTTTTCTCGTTCCAAAGCAGATTTTCACTATAAAAGTGGGGTTGGTAGCTATTTCTTTTACTCTTTGACATATCCCTTCGAACAGATGAATATTGTTTTAGATCAACGTGTCACACGTCCTAACCACTGTAATCACTGAAAATCATCGACGATATTCATACACAGAATACAATTTATATATATCCAGCTACCTGTTTCAACCTGAGAAACCAATCAACCTTTACCGTTCGAGCTACAAACGCGAAAAATCGGCAAAATGTCAAATGAATTTCATTAGAATATATATCAGCGGATCAAATAATACGTGAATTTTTCAAAGGGAAAACTTCATCTACACCGGTGATTTATTTCTGATAAGCTATTACTGAATTAATGGATAGGATGAAGGTTTAAGTGGTGTAATAAGTTTGATATAGTTTTCCATATTTTCATGCGAGAAAAAGCGTGTTCTAAAATCCTAACAACTTTCGTAGAAAGTACAAATTGGAAGAAATTTGCAAAATGGGAAAAAAAGATTTTATTCTGCTAGGTGACGTCCCAAACTTGGCAGAATTTAAATCGATAAATGAAAATATGAAAACCAAATATGACTTTTTCGTCAAATAGAGGCAAATCAAACTAAGAGAATTTATAAGCTGATCAAAAATCTAAATTTTATCAAGAATTTTATGGAATCGAAAAGCGATTCTCGCATCCACAGAACGTAAAACCAGGACAAAAATTATATTTAATTAGGCAACGATAAACAATATTGTGGGCGCAAGACAGTGGAAGTCATGTCGAAGCATTCCTTCTCCACTGCTTTCATAAAATTAAAATAAATTTTGGAACTAATCGAACAATGGTTACCTGCTGGAAGGCCAGCAAAGGATCATCAAAAATGATGTTGAGGCTAAGTTCTTTTTCAGCTCGTACAGCTTTCAAACTTAGAATGAATTTTGTTGCTCATCAGTGTATCCACAATTTTCCGTATATTTAAAGAGAAAAAAAGAGCATATTTTCGCATTTCCGAAATCGCGTCGTAGTACATTTTAGTTAGTCTCTTCTAGTCCAATTAACTATCAATATTTTGATCATTCATGTCATCAGTAACTTTTTTAAAACAGAGGCAGCGAGAAAAGGTAGGTGTTGAACAGCAGATTGAAATAAACCATCAACGAAATTTTTCATAAACTGCAACTTTTATCAGCCTTTAACCGTAATACTTGCTATATTTTAAAATATTGATTACGCTATTCAGCTGACAAGCAACTTCGATTAAACCAGAGAAGAAATATTTAACATTAACGTGGGAAACGAAAACGATTCGATCAAATTTTGTAAGACAGCTGAATGCGCGATGATCTCTGTGTTTCTGACCGGATACGTGAAAAGTACGACCAAATAGAAAAACTTAGGGATTTATTCGTTACTTCAGTGGAAATCTGAATCATACTTTTTCATGGCAAATATGCTCATTCAAAGTGTTATATAATAATATTCTTCGGCGTTCGAAAGACTTCAAACGAGAGGATCGAGTGAATTTCTCATCAAAACGAAGAATAAACTCAAAATTGTTCAAGCAATACCACAAATAAAACAAAGCACATGACTAGCACATGACTAACTATAATCGAATTTGATTTATGTTTTCATCATCTACGATTACAGATACTCGTTGCCAACAGTAATACATAGTTGCACGCATTCGTTAACCAATGATTAAAATTCAGTTAGCGTTTTAAACCTATCCACCGTCGTCTGTCCAACAAAAATTTAATCCTTCTTTTCACACTGAAAATAAAACTCGGCGATGCACCTGACCATCATTTATCGACTAATCACCTAAGTAATACCCTATTAACCGGACATACGCTTTTTCAAGTATCTCTCTTCCTTCAATATACTTCTGCATCGTTGTAAGAACGAAAAAACACCAGTAAGATTATAGTTAGGTACCTACACATTCTTACTGGCGATGATAACAACGAAAGGGTGCATAAATTATAAATAATATCCAGCGTTAAGGAAGAAGGCAGTGTACGAGGGCAGGAAAAAACCCTGCGCCGTTCGCACCCTGAAAATACTTTTTCTTGAACACCAAATAGGCCAACTCGACGTCGTAAAAGTTGCGCAGGTATAATATCTGCAATGAATTCCGTAATCGATAGAATAACGATTACATGTGCTCCACTATTAGAATGTACTATCGGAGCATTGTCAAGTTATATTTATCAGTTGGCCCTCTCTTTGATACGTCAACAATGAATGTACGTGACCAAGTCTGGAAATCAAGAGGTTTGCACATGCATACCGAAGAATTGAATTGTGACAAGGTGAACACCTTCCATTTATACTGTGCGGTAATTATTATTTACTTTCGTCGAGAAGAACAGACACTTGAATTACTAAATAATGCTGAAAAGGGGGAGCGCATGACTTAGTATCACAACCAACTCAACAAACACTCGTGTATCAACATTGTAATGAAGTTTTGCCTTTTGGATTACTTTTTTTTTCTTGTTTTCATTTTGTTTAAGTACATTATATTCCAGCTTTCTTCTGCTTTTCACACGTTCACAAAATACGTAAGCACCACTTCTTAACTACTTTTGACAAATAATTATTGATGAGAACAATGTCAACAATATTTAAACAATCAACAATTCGAATAAGCAATTATAAAAACTAGACATGGATTTCATTTTTGTCCGATTTTTGTCAAATTCTTGAATTTTCGTAAAATTTACGATTTTTCTGAATATTTATAATTTTGATTTTTTCTTTTTTAAAACAAGAGATTTTCGGCAAATTCTGACGAAATCAGAACGTAACCATATACATGATCACTGACAACATTATTCCAAAGCTAGTTTTAGATGGTAACTCCCCTGACTTGGGATATTAATTAAAAAACCGAAATATGTTCTCAAAAAAAAATGGTACCTACATTTAAAATCAATAATCCAATTTTTTACTCATTTTGTAGATTAAAAAGGTCCCCAAATGGGATCATAATTGAATGAAAAATCCTAAAACGCAGATATCGGCGTCCCTTACGAAAAAAAATTATCATTTTATCAACAAATTTTAGTATCATTCAGAGATATTTTTAGTCAGAAAATCATAGGACTCTAAGATAAAAATCATTTCCGAGCAAATGGGCCACATCCACAGCAACTCATTCGAATAAACACATAATACACATCTCGATTCAATAGCTTATGCTAGTTCAAAATACAGAATTGAAACTGCAATCCTTTAAAACATTGAAAATAAACAAATCAAAAAGCCATGAAATGCAAAGTGGCTTCATTGAAATCAGTTTAGCAAGGACTTTATCAAGCACCAAAATGTTCGAAGACAATAAAATACGAAAAGTCATAGGACTTGGGTCGCTATAATCTGTTCAAGGTAAGATGTAACTGACATTACAAACTATATCCACACTTGTCTGGTGGGAACACCGTGTTTGTGTACTCTACAAAATGATACTCATAATTGAATAACAATGTGAAACTATACCTTTTTTCTCCCCCCAACCAATCACATCACCTTTCGTCAATTATTATATCGAGTATATCTTATCGTGAATAGAGTATAACTGTGAACTAATCAAAGAAGACCCATTCCATCCCACGAGGCACACGAAGCTCGCACGCCTCATCAACACCAAAGATACATACTGGATAAAGAAAATGTTACCAACAAAATTCAGACCTCTGACTTATATTTGCGAGTTTCGAAAACTACCACGATTTCTTCGATGATAAAAATAAAATTTTACATCGGAACATACCTAATTTCGATATTGGAAGTTCAACCGAATTGTTTTCAAGAAATAATTCGGAGAAAAATTTGCAGGACTAAGGTAGACCCGTTATAAGGAAGTCGCCAATTGTAACGCAGGGAATAGAAAGCAAAAACGAGGAACCCGCAGCGAATAGGGAAGTATTACTGAAACAAACAAATGGGGTTTCTTTTTCAAATCATCCTCTTCAATCAAGAAATGAATTTCATTGGAATTCGGGAGACTGTATTCATTGGCGCACAACAAGACACCGCTTCCCATAGCTTTTACAAAATAAACATTTTATAGAACAAGAGACTACCATGAACAGGACTGAGAAGTAGATTTAAACAAATAAACGAAGACAAACGTTGAAGTACAGAAAGTGGTGAAGAAAAATGGTGGCTGCTCATGAAAACGATACTATGTAGAAGCAGATCGTGGTTTTTACAATTAGAATAATTTTACCGCAATATGAATGGATTAAAGTTGAACGTTAAATGCAGTTTTACATGGGTACCCTTCAGCGATGAGAACGAAGTAACACGTAACAATGAAAAAGGAACTTTTTAAAAGATAAGCTTTTATTCTCTGCTAGTATTGGCAATACTGTAAAACAGTCGCGGTACTGAGGTACTGTGGAAGTGATAATAAAAAGTAATAATGACAAGTGGCGCTGTTGGTAGTGAACATATATGAACTACAGGTAGGGAGTGCAATAAAAGCTTATAATGAGACTAAATAGAACGAGTAAGTATAAAGAACGATTCTGCCACAAAAAAAATTCGATGATATGACATTTTACTGTGAGAAATCTACATAGACTTTTCAGAAACTGACAGACTGCACTGAACTAGAACACAGTAGTTAAAAGTATCGATAAGAATAAACGTACAAAACTGACTAGGTATAACTGGTTGCTAAGAGACTTACTGCACATATATTCGTGATATCAAATGAACTTCATGACGTGAAACAGAAACTCAGATTTTTCGTTCAATAGCTATATAAAATTTTTTATGTATACCACTATATAAAACTCTTGGAGAAGGTCAAACCTAGATTTACCGCAGAAAAAAAAAGTTTTGTATGAATATCACAGTACCATCCGCCATGATAAAATTAGCTTAACCGACGAAAGTTGCTGAAAGACGTAAAGTGTTAGCAGAATACCTCCCAAAAAAATTTAAGTTACATTATACTGTTGAAAATCTTTGATGCGGCAGCTCAGACCGGTTACATATAAAACATAAATCAGGAGTGAACAAAGACAGCACATCGGTGACACTGAGAGTATGGGAAGATTACATCAAAACTGTACCCACATACAACATTAATTCTAGCAATAATTGTGTCTGGGCGCATCAACTAAAAGGATTTTCTTTTTGTGTTGCATTACAACTTGCAATATCTACTGCATAAATAAGGGTTAATCTATTTTTCTTTCCTTTTTTTTTTTTTTTTTTTTTTTGTACAGTTGCGCTGCTGGAGCTTCGAAAACGAATAAATTGAAAAAAAAAAAGACCTGGAATATTACCAAACTTAAAATTTTTAGAATTTACGACCCACTAGGACAAAAAGTTAAATTACTATATAATATTTACCGCAATTTTATGGATAGATTCTGAACGTGAATCTAAACAGCGAGCTATTTGGAAGAAACAAAAGAAAAATGACGAAAATTTTGATCGTATTTTCAATAACCAACGGCTGCTATACATGTAAAAAAATATTTTGTATGAAATGCTAGTAACTAAGAGAAATTCGTGATTCTCAAAATTTTTCAGCTATCTCATACATAAAACCGCAGTGGGAAAAAAAGTGAACTGGTGCTTCGAAAGTCGAAACTAACTCACGTTGGACATTTTTTCAACACGTTTTCATTGAAATTTTCTAAAAATAAATAAGAAGCCTGAAGAGAAGATAAAAATGTTTGGGAAAAATTAAGAAATAAACTACAACTTGAAGAAAAATAAATTTTCTCACTGCAATATCTGGATTAAGATTGACTATGGTGTCCAAAAAAAAAAAAAAAACCACATGTCATATCAATGATTTTAGTCAGTTTCAACGAGTTGTATTAGCTACTGAAGGAACACACTCGCATCAAACCCAACTATGAACTTATCTTACTTGAGAAATTTTCTCGTGAGAAATGAAGTGAATTTTTTAAGACAGAAGCAAAAACTTTGGTTGGCGATTCAAATCTGGCGAATAATTTTCGTTTCGCAATCATTCCAATTTTTAACCGAGACGAGTGAACCTCTATAGGGTAATAAAGCGATTTTCGCCGACTAGACGATTGGCGCCGGAAAGAGGCAAAGATTCAAGAGTTTTAGACCAATCTGTACTCGCTGAAAACGCAGACAAAGGGCTCACTAATCGTTATACAGAATGCGCTGTGCTCCCGTCTGACAGGTAGAATTACCGACAATATCGAATTATTGGATGTAAGTGCAGGTAGATGGCATAAAAAGGGAATGAGGAAGTTCGAAAAAAGAAAGGTTGGACTACAGAGCTGGCCACGGCATCGGTCTAGGGCTGGAAAACGTCGAATTAAATGAAACATCAGATTGGCGAGCATGTACCACAGAACATTCTGCGCAAATTCCGACCGAAGTTACCACTACTAACCAATGGTAACGGCGATGCATATGGAATCACTGAATAAGTGATATAAGTGGAAAACTTAACTTCTGACAGTCCACACACCTGTTGCCTGTCCCGAGTCTTGATAGTTAGGTAATAGCAACATTTTTAAATAACGCTTACCTTCAAGTTTCATGCCCACCTCCAAGCACTTTTGGAAACGACAAAACGGGCATCGTTTACGCTGGGTCTTGTCGATGTGGCAACTGCGCTCCGCCACGCAAGTGTATACTTTCTTATTCTGGACGGTTCGCTTGAAGAAGCCTTTGCACGATTCGCAGGTGAGCAAACCGTAATGGTAACCTGAAACCTTGTCGCCGCACACCGGACACAGCTCCTCGATGCACTCTTTCGTATCCGGCAGGTCGGCCGTCGCCGGCGCCTGATTGGAACAAATACCGTGATGCTGCGGGCCGATACTCTGCGGCGAGTAACTGATCACGCCGCTGCTGACCGCCACTTCCATGCCGGCATTATTCGTCGTACCTGCACCCGCAAACAAATACGAGGGGTCGATATTACTAAAATTGTAACTAAGCATATTATGCGATTGGGGAGTTTGCGGTTGCTGTTGTTGTTGTTGTTGCTGCTGTTGAGGCGGCGGTGGCTGTTGGGGTTGTTGTTGTTGCTGCGGCGGCGGCGGCTGTTGCTGAGGCGTTTGCTGATGGTGTTGCTGCTGTTGCGCCATTCCGTTTACCGAGTAGAGCGGCGGTGGATCGTACAGCGGGGGAGGCGGAGGGGGCCCAATATTTGCCGAGTTGGCGGCGTTAGCGCCACCGTTTTCGACCACCGACGAACCGTTACCCGGCACCGAGCCCCCACCGCCATTATTGTGGCTGCCGGGGCTATTCAAACCGAACCCTAGTTGCGCCAGAGAGGACGCGTGTTGATCCATGGCCGATATCATAGCAACTTGTTCATCACCCGATTGGGGGTGCACTCGCGAGTAATCACAATCGAAAGGGATGGGGTGGGTGCGTTGGTTAGTTTATTTATTTATTTAATTCTCTATTTCGGCTACGTTACGTCGACAGATCAAGGATGGTTTGGAGCTTATTGAAACTAATCGAGTGTTACATACGCCCACGAACACACACTTGGCAGTCACACACTTGACGCACAATAAAAATATTATACTAACAATAGGAAAAATTGGTCGACGCAATTAAACCGCACTCGAACTATTAGGTCATACTGGTGAAATATAGATTCATACTGGTGAAATATAGATGGACGATGATCATGGCAACGAGGGAAAAAGATGCGACCGCGTAATCATATCGGTAGGGAAAAAAAATTAATTTGAAAAATTATAAAAATAAGCTCGATCACAAAACTGACGAAACGGCAATACCGAACATTGCGGCAGAAGAACTCAAATAAGAATTTAAGCCGGCATAATGAAAGGAAGCGATTGAAAGATACCCGGGCACGCACACAGGGAAACCATGAGACTTCACGAAGCAACTATGAGAAAGAATAATAAAAATTCAAAAAATAGTTAACTCGATCGGATTTTTTTTTCTTTCCGAAATAATACAAGACAAGAAAAAAAAATTAACGCGAAAAAATTTTTTACCAAAAAATTTTGACAAAAATTTAAAGGTAACCACGAAAGCGTACTGTTGCGGTAGGACACCGGACGAGAGAGCGAACGACGAGAAAAAAAAAATTATCAACGCGAGAAATGCGAAGTACGGACAGACGGACGAACGCAGAATGAAATGAGAAGAATTTTATTTTATTTTATTTTTTTGTTCTTTCTTTCTCGTTTTGCTTCTTTACGTTTTCACGAGGCGAGGTAGAGCAGGTAAACGCGTTCTACAGGCACACGATAGTAGTATGTAATAATAACGCAACAGCGGCGGTGTAATAATGGGAAGAGAGAAAAGAGAGTAAGAAAGAGAAGTAAAAAATGGAGAAAAAAAAATCAGTCGCATCGCCAGCCTCGAACGAAAAAGTGACGAGAGAGAGAGAGTGATAGACTGTGAGAGAGGGGAACAGAGAGAGAGGGGAATAGAGAGAGGGTGAGAGCGTGAGAGAGAGAGAGCGAGAGAGAATGAGAATGAGAGAGAAAGAGTGTGTGTGAGTGAGTGAGAGGAAAAAAAGAGAGAAAGGGAAAGAGTGAGAGAGAGAAAAGAGAGGAACAGACGACCACTTGGTACGACGAGCACACGAACTAAAGTTTCCCGTACGACGTCAATAACTGCGGTGCGCGCGGACCAATTCTCCCCGTCAAACCGGCCCACTCGACTAGTCCTGGCTACCTCACCAACCCCCTCACCTCCCGCTCTACCACCACCCTAAACTTCGCCACCAGAACACTCTCTGCGCGTCTCGCTAACCCGCAGCCGCGCCACCTTACCGCCGCAACCACCGTCGCCGCCATTTACAGCCGCTGTCGAACTTGCGGCCGCTGCCGTTGCCGCCGGCGCCGCCACCGCCGTCGCTTCGCGCGCCTCTTCCTGTCGTCTCGCCCAAAAATCCGGCCACAGTCAACAACAAACTCTGCGTCTAGCGCGATACCTTAGATGAAGTAGGTACCGCATTATACAGGGAGTAACGCCGCAGCTGGAAAATTAAACTTCGTCCAACTTTTCCTCTCCGCAGAATTCGCATTTCCCGGAGATTTCATTTTTTCAAAGGGGAAACTCCAGCTAAGGAGCTTTTAGACTTCGATTTCGGTTGTTTACGCAAACCATGCGAATTACTTCTTTGAAATTTGATGGCCCGCAGCAATTGCGCTGGAAGAGGCGGTAATCGTCACCATAATAGCGGTATACTTTCGACCAGCAGACGAAATAATTTTCAAATAGGAGGACGGCAAATTGACCGTCAGAATGATAGGGAAAAATTTTTTTTTTTTTTTGCTCAATTGAATATAAAATATGGTAGACAAAAGATAAGCACCTACGATTAGCAAAGCTCACGATAATATCAGCATAGACTATTATCAGAGACATAATCAATTCACCGTGTCTCGGTTATCAACTTTTTCTCATATGTATATACATTTTAAGGATACTAATTAATCGTAAATGGTGGCATCATATACTGAAATAGTGGTTCCGAATTAATGGCTTCCCAGAAACGTGAAATAAATTAGGGGGCGGAGGACGTAGCGTACTTCAGAAAAAAATAGTCCAAGTGCTTTTTCATATTCAATATAAAAGTATAAAATGATAGTTATTACTGAAAAAATTGTCAAATCTTGAAGCTACGAGTAGGACAGAATCAGAGTATTGAGTCGCCTGAATAAGCTCGAAGATGTTAAACGATACAGGCAAGTGTAATTCTCAATTTAGCCAACACTTCTCCAGGAAAATTTCAAACTTTCTTAAATGGTAAATTAACAAAAAAAAAGTCATCAGTTACACGATATTTTCAACTGCATCATAATTTTGCCAACTAAGATCGATCCAGGGGGTGAAAAACCTATCAACACCACTCGTTTGAAGAGCCCCTTATAGTCTAAATTAGATTTTTAAAATCACATAAAATATCAAATGAAGATCGGAATTTAGAAATTATCCTTTAAATAATTTAAAAGGCTATACTGTACAGACAGATAAGAATAGGAAATCGGCTTTGGAAATAAACTGAGTGATGTTTTTGTAAACTGAGTTATTAAAATCGACCTCATGGAGGAGTTAGTGGTACAGAAGTGAAAATTTTCCGTTTCACGACAAAAGAAAACTAATTTCCCATTTTGACCTAATTTTTTTATAATGTGTAGAAGAGGCCGGAGTACCATGGAGCAAGTCAACCATGGACAAAACTGATTTCCCTTTAATTGGTCCCATAGCATTATGTATCATACATCTGTTAAATGCTTTATTTGTTTACTATCGTTACACAATTGGAATATTTATCAAAATCATACCAAAAGTAAAATTTTGATAACTCACAAAAATTAAGACCAATATATGTTAGAGAAGTTGAGCATTTAAATTTTTGGATGAGTTTCCAAGAAGTTTAATAGTCAGTAATTAATTATTTAGAGTAACCAATACTCAAAAACACTTAGATTAAATATAATGTTAATTTCTAGTAAGGAGGTGAATCTAGTGTACCATGGTTTAAATTTTCTGGTGTACCATGAAACATATTAAAAATACCTTTCAATCTTTTGCAAATAATTTCCTAATTAAAACTGTCCAAAAATATGAAACATTTGATTTTGAGAAAATTTAGGATACTGAGAAAGATGTCTTAAATTTACAAATTCAAGAGGAAAATGTCACAATCAAAAAACAATAAATTTTCTATTTGACTATATCGTATTGGAACAGTAAGAAAGATGATTTTTGGTTAGACATGCCAGTGCTAAATAGTAGGGATGGAATTCCGCTACCATAAGAAATAACAGAAACACCATTTACCATTACAAATGCAAATACAGGAAACTCCTACCTTGAAAGTAACATAATGATACGAGAACCTCTAAAACTGTTTTCACTCAATACCAATATTTCCCAATACGATAATACCTCATAATAATCAATATCACCACTAAAACAATAAATAAATAAAAGGTTCCGTAGTGGTATTTGTAAAAAATTCAAATTTGTCATCAGTGCTGTAATTAAGATTCCATTCATAGATGCTTGCTTGAGAATTCACTACACCAACATTCAACAGTACTGTTGATGGAACTTAATTTTACAGTGGCTTAATTAATTTTATTGGTATGTTTTTTTGGGGTGTTGGTTAAAATTTTTCGACAAGCGCCTATTTGTAGATTATTATTTGTCCTGTGTCTTATGACACACTCACTTCTTTTTCTTCACTTTTCTGATTTTTTCATTCATTTTCCCAGTTTTATTCCCAAAACTCAAATACAGGATTCATACATCTGCTGTAAAAAATATTGCACACAATATGGGAGGAAAGTGAGCAATTACCAACGAGTGTGATGTTTGCCAGCACGAGCTGCAGGGTGGCATTGCAATCGCACAAGCTGTTAATTGTTTACTCTGACCAAGTTGGATAAAATATTGCATCATCTGGGCCATATAGAAAACAATAATTTTCAGGCTGCTTCATTTAGCAGGTATTCCCTCACATTTTTTACTATATAATACTGGATCAGTAAGGTAAGATGATTTCTGGCTAGACATTATGGCGCTAAATAAGCAACCAGAGCATACCTTTTGATGTATTTTGTTTTATGTTTATGTACACTATCCTTGTGAATTTAAGTGATGTTTTTATCAGATGTATTCTAAATTGATGAATTCAACCAAAACATTGAAAATATGTAGAAGGTACGCTAGAGTTGCCTACTTTTTTGCCAGCATGTCTCGACATTAAAAAGTATATTAGTTCTATGGAGTTTTACTGGTCCAGTACTATATAGTCAATGCATCACATGAAAGATTACAAAAGGAATCCCTAGCATAATGTGATTTATTAAAATGTTTATGTTAGAGTTGGGAATTTTAGTTCATTTTGCAGATTTAGTTCATTGAGTCTGCTTCACTAAAGTGAACTAGTTCACTGAACAAGTTCAATTAGTTCAGTAAATTTTTCAACTCGATCACTTCAATCAGCTGATTCATGATTGGCTCATATCATTTAAATCAACTGATTTATTATATGATATTATGATCGACTCGTATTCATAAATTCATGCTAAAACTATTGGTTAATTGTTTGACTTACTCATCGACTGCTGGTTACTTCAGCTTCAGTTTGATCAATGGATCGAGTAGAGTAGACTGATAAGAACTGAGAACTATCAAAAAAGAAAGAACTAATGAACTAGTTCATTTAAAAGTGAACTAAATGATTGATTAGTTCACTTCTAGGATTTGTTCAAAAGAACTAACTTGTGAACGAACTACCCATCACTAGTTTATGTCATTTTGATGTACTCAATGAGCACAGAAAATGTATATTAAACATTTTTGAAAGGGCTAATGTAGAGGTGAGTCACTCTCCAGCCAAAAATCAGTCTGGTACATTTTGAGAATAGTTAGAAGATTTAAGTGTTTCTAAGTAACCTCAAAAAAAGAAAGGAAGTTATTAATTCAATCCATACATAGGCCATAGATTTTTTTTTTTTTTAATAACCAAATTTGTACACATTTACCCCCTACAAAATTCTTTCAGAATGTCATATAAAACTGACTGAGTATTGGAAGTTGACCAACCTACAATAGTTTTAAAGACTTTGAAGACAGAGGCTGTAAAGATTTTTGGGGTTGTTGATGTACTGCAGCAACAGTTGTGGCCAAAAGATATGTCAATTTTATGATTGCTATCGGTGATGGCAACTTTGTCTATGATTGATTGATAAACTCAGAACAACTAGACTAGTTCCAATCAACATTTAATGACTTCAATAACAGATTCTGATGTAACAAAGTATGGATTATACTAACAGTTGCAGACTTGCCTATCGAGCCTCTTAACAGTTAATGGTCACAAAAGACTGTGTAACTAAAACAGTTACCAGAGATGTTTATTAAAGAAGATGACTGTTCAAAAGTTCTTCATGAAGTGAAGTTTACATTTCATTTACTCTAATTATATTAGCGACGCATTCGAAAGCAGATGAATACAAAGTTGTGGTGTGAGGGGTGGATGATGTGATGATTGGCAAATGAGATGATTGATTATCCTTTCACTAATTATGTGGCTTGGCCAAGATAATTCTTCCATAAGATTTGAGAAGATTCCAGAAAAGTCTAGGTATATTTTTAGATGATAAATACCTCCTATCTTTTAATTGTAATGTGTGAATGAATTTGGAGGACAAATAAAGGTTATGACAAGTACAGACATGAGTGTGTGAGTGACAGAGCTATATTGACTGGCACAATAATATTCCTATGTGGCATCTGTATTCAGTTTACTGCATTTCATTGTCATATAGTTGTATGGCTGAATGACAACTGACTGATGTGACAATATAAAAATATGAGTGTTAATGAGTAGAAATATACAGTTACAAAAATTTTTTATAGTCACAGTGTTACCAGTGATACATTCACACACACACACACACGCACGCACGCACACACACACACATATATATATATATATATATGTCTAGTTCAATATGAACAAGTAATATACCTGTCCCAACAAGCATATGATTAGAAAGGTACAATTCAGTCATTTTCAGAGAGGTCACTATCTCCACTCCATTAAACCCTTAAAATGCATTGAAAATATGCTCTTTTACACAAATTTTAAGTCTTAATTATTTTATTTGAAGAGATAACCACTGTTATAACATAAATCAAATTTTAGAGAAGACCTCAAGGAATAAAATGTGCTTAAGAACAAGAAGCAGGAGAAATTGAAGAAGAAGATGAGGTCTTTGATCATTTAATATTGGATACTCAGATAAACATGAAAATCTGTGCCAACATTAATGAAACTGATAAGTGGGCATAGGTTTACTGCACATCTGCAGTTGGTCCATTCTGTTGATATTGTGAATCTGTGATGGCTTTGAAAATTGATGAAAAAGGACACATTGCACATGAGCAGTGAAACTATGCTCATTTATCAGTTTCATAATGTTGGCAAACTGCTATGGGATGATTCCAATTGTATTTGTCCTAAGTTGAGAGAAGTTCAATTAGAGAAATTTTGATGATAAATGAAATGAAAATTTTATTTATCTCAAAATGAGAATTTTAATGAATTAAAATTTACAACATTTGTACACGAGAAAATCTCTTAATAAAAATTATTACAACTGCCTTTAACTAGGCTTAATATAATATCGATTAAATAAGTATTAACTTTGTTCATAATGAGAAAAACAATATAAGATGTTAGACCAAGAGAATATTAATTCTATCAGAGCTAGATTTCAGCTGGGTGTTTGCCTTACCAGTGCCATTTGCCTTACTAGCGCCAATCAGTAAGTGAAGTTTCTTTGGAATTGGGACTTTAGTAGTTGGCTCAAATCTGGGAGTTTTGACAGTCAAGGTGAGGTGGTGTCCCTAAGGGGAGTAAGAGAGGCTGTCAAAATCCCTAATTTACTATGTTGATTTCCATAAATTTTGGTATGTTTCAGGCGAATATAAAGTAGCTAGATTACATAAGACGCCTATGGATACATGTACTTCTGCTTAGATTCACAAAAGAGTCAATAAGGAATATACTCAATATTTGACCAGATAGTTTTAAATAATTTTTTATGTACTGTTTTTCAATGTAAACCTATATTTGTATTACAAGAAGAATATAGGAAAAACATGGAAAAACAGTAGGTGTTCTGGTTATTCCAGTAGTCTAAAGTGTTCATCCAAAAGTGTCAATCTTGATGTGTTGTAAAGTGTTTGATTTTATTACTCTCAATAGGCCAAATATAAGGTGAAATCAAAGGAATGGTAGAACAAATGGCAGGTGCTTATAGGTGTGTTTGAGAGTAACGAGAACGCATTGAACAACAGTGGTCCAAAATACATACAAGGACCTTCAAAAGGAAGGGTAAAGTGATGGGTAAGTGGTGAGATAGGGCTAGTAAATGATCAAATGATGAGAGCATGTATCAAATTGGTTTAATTTGGTTTAATTTACTGTTATCAATAAACTTTTTCCTAAAGACAACCAATGATAAGGCTCAAAAACATTGAATTTGTAAAAATGAGTAGTTTTAATTAGTTGTCATTAGAATAAAGTTTGATGATAACATTAAATTAGGCCAATTTAATGCACAATTTCATCTTCTGTTTTTTCGTCTTCTAAGGGGTCAAACTTCTTGCTCTTTGACTCATTTTGTTTCTTAAATCCTCCTCTAAAATTTTATTGATACGGAACAAGAAGTTATGTTTATTTTTAAGACAATTACAACCAAAAATTCAAAGCCTTTCCTATTCTCACAGTCACAACTGACAATGCTTTTCAATGTATAGGAAGGGGCATCAGGCCTCACTGAACGACGAGTAAAACGTAGCGTATTCGTATTGTTCCTCTAGTACAATTCATATGCTCCTTGGTCTGTCCGCTATAGGATACGAAACACACACACCAACACCCTAAACCGTCACACACATGAAAATACGACGGACGAAAGAGCGAAAGAAAGAACAAGAGAAATAGAAAAAGAAAGAGAAAAAAAATTCGAAGGCGCAGACATACAACTTCACACACAAGCGTATATGAAAGCTATATATACAAACACATACATACACACACATACGTACATATATATATAATTATATATGCATTAATATACACATACATACGTACGCACATACACACATAAATATACGTTTATTGTAGAAGCAAGCCAGCCATGTTAATGTGTGCGCCACGACCGCGACGCGCCGTGAGGGTGCGAAGTGGAGAGGGAAAGGCGCGTTACTACACATGTAATAAGTGAAAGTGACGGGGACTACCGACCTACTTTTCCAAGTATTGCTTTAAAGTTATTATGAAGTCACGCACACATTCACACACACAAGAGTGGCGCGCGGTATAAACGACGCCGCCGCCACCGCCGCGCGACAACACCAAAGGACAGAGGCGCAGTGCCGTGCAGTACAGACCGATGCTACATGAAGTACACGAAGAAGAAGGGGAGAGTGTAATAAACCACCCCACTACCGCTTCACCCCAGATACTGCACGTACTATATATGAAAAACTTTAAATGAAGAACGAAATTACACACACATATTATATATACAAACTCAAATACAGTAAAAAACACACATACATGTACACATAGATACGTAAAATAGAGGGGCAACGAAAATGAAAAGAATAAATAAATAAATAATAAAAAATAAATAAAGTAAAAAAATAAAATTTACTGTCCGAGGAGAGAACTATCCGACGCATACTAAGCTAGGAAAGTCATGGACTAAGGAGGAGCGGAGGGGCGCTGACAATAAACATACGGAGAAGGGGAGACACTTCTGCCCCTGATGCTAGCCTACTAACCTACTTATTTAATCTCTTATTCTCTTCCTCTCTCCCCAACCTTTATTTCTGTATTATCAAAGTTTGTTCTCTCGCTGGTAATTTTTTTTTCTTGTCTCATTCGCACAACTCTCAGACTCGATATTTCTTTCTTCGTCTTGTATGCTCTACGTTTTTACTACGTCAGCTTTAACGTTTGTAATCGCCACAGATCGAGCGTTCCGTAGTACCGAGTTTTGAAGAGTATAATACAATCGAGTAATTAAATCAAAATATTCGTAGAACGTTCAAATAATTTGTCTCTCACATGCAAAAGAACACTAATTTGTCTCCAAACGAAGAGGGAAATCAGGAGAACTGGATTTGGAACCCTGTACCCAAATGCAAAAAACAAACACGACGTCGAATAATGGTGTACCTAGGCTTTTATACCGCGTGTCTCAACGACTAAATATGGATTTAATCAAGTCTAACGAAGTAAAATATACCAATGCTCACTCAAGGTCTATCATTAAATAAATAAATAAAAAAAAAAAAAAATGTAAAAAATTTAGGTCGTCAACTTTGAATACGGTCAAGTTTTAAAAATAGTTAATTAAAGAATGAAAACCGTTTCACAAACTTTCAACGAACTGTCCCCTATCACACTTGAAAGAAATAATGAAAATAAATCACCATTGACAAAATATTATTAACAAGGCCTTAGGCATCTCAATTTCGGATCTCTTAGATTCTTAATTTTTAGATATAGACAATCTGTAATAGCTAACTGACATTTTTTTCAGTTGCCTAAGGGGACTCAGCGACGATTCAAAGAGTAACCCTGGACAACCTCTGATGATTCCAGAAATGCAGGTTTTTGATCACATCAAATTTGGAAAATTTGCGTATTTCTGCGCCCATTTCATCATATAGATGGGATTTTAAAGGCTGAAGATTTGGTCCTTATATTAGTAAAACTAAGTATGCGAAATGAATTCATCTAACTTTACTTCCGATTTTGTGGCTACTTGAAGATTAAGAAATTTTTCGTTTTACTTTTTTTCATCTTCACCTATGGAATATTTCTAATTGCTCTACAGATGGCTATCGAAATTTATCGACGATATACAAACATTTTAAACGTCAAAAAATCCCGATGGCATCCTGGCCGAAAAATCGATTTTATTCAAAATAAACAGAATTTAAAATTATATGTATTGCGGGTTGCGTTTCTTACAGGTTTTACGAATTTTGTACTTTACTGAAAATTTCAAAAAGCTGCAATTCGGGAACTAATGGGTAGATTTGAGCTATCTTTGAACGTAACCAAGAGGTAGATCTAAAGTATGCACACGTCGAATTTTGTCCCGATCCGTAAAAAATTACATCCTGCACCCATTGTCTGAAAATTTCAAATTCAAACAGCCGTCATTTTCAAACTAATGGGCGGAATCCACCCACCTTCGAATCTGACAAAGATATAGATCCAAAGTAAACATATGTTACATTTCGCCTCGAATCGTAAAGAATTATGTCCCCCAGTTTGTTGACAAAATTCGTTATATCTCATAAATAAATATATATAAACAATTGAGAGGAGTGTGGTTTTGGTGTCTGGGAACCGTGATTCGAAAAATTACAGTGAAATTTTCCCAAACTCGAGACATGACACTCTCCATAATAGATAGATTTTACGAAATCGACCAAATAGATTCTACAATATCTACCAAAAAGTACTAAGAATCGTGAGTCCTATCGATGAGCGGTTAGTGTCCATTCACAAGAAGCGGTTCTTATATAAGTGGACTTCGTCTCAAAAGTTTGGGGGCTAAAGATATAGAAAACTAAAAAAAATAAGGTTGTTAGACCGGAATATTTTCATTAATTCTCATCAGAATGATTAGATTTGAAAAAAATTTAAGCCTAGGGCGCCCTAGACGCCAAATTTCATTTTTGACCCGGTATTTTTTAGGAGAACTAATTCCAGCTCTGGCAGGGCTACGCCCTTCTATCCTCTTTAAGTTTGTCCACGGTTGTTCAGCCTGGAGCTGCAGGGCCAACTGTTACTCCAAAATTTCTAAATTTCTACTTCATATTCAGAAATTTTATTCGAAATTTTACTCTTGAATCCCCTCTCCCGCCAAGAGAGACATTTTATTCACCAAATTGTGAACCCTAGAACCTCCATTGAATTCTTAGCTAAAAAAATCCCTATATTTTAGAGGCGTATTATCATAATTTCAACAAATATTTTACTAAAGAATACATTTTTCACTGCAAAAGTGTAGATTCATAATACTATATAACGATTCAAAAACACTTGGGAGAAGAAAATATAATAATGAGTGCCAAAAAATTTGAAAATATGAATTTTCCATTTGAAATGCAAAACTTGCAAGCATACCAGCGGCATATCCAATAGAGAGAGGGTGAGAGAATCAAAACCCCAGCTTGACTCTGTTAATTTTTGAGCACGTGTGAAATGAAAATTGTTACGAATAATAATTTTCACTTAAAAAATGTTACCCTTCAAGTTCGAAGCTTCGCCTTTCCTAAATGAAGTTGGGTACGTCATGGACAGATACTCACACATATAGACTGAACACAAGTACTGAACAGCAATGAGACGCCTACAAAGTTTGAGTGCCTTTTGCGATTGTATATTTCATACGTTCAAGTAGAAAAAATTCGTTTCACCCAGTTTTCAACGTATAAAATTTATATATAATAAGTAAGCTAATTTAGAAGGAAATCACATAACTGTAATTTATTTCCTTTTTACCCACCATTCAAAACGATTAAGAGAAGGTGGTAGAATTTCCCGAGTTTTCTCACCAGGGATTTGTCAGTGTAGGCTTAGAATGTTTTTATGAGTCTTCGAATTCGATTTTGACAAAGTTGGAATACTTTTTTAATTTCTTCAAAAGGTGAGAAAACTTGTGCAGATAAGATCACTGTAGTCGAAATGAATTGGATGAAGTTAGAACTCGGCATATCCAGTCTCGCTAAAAAATAAATTTTCTTAATATCTCACCCAACACAACGATTCTTTTCTTTTCTTACGCACTTTCATAAGATTTTTCATCTCCTTCAAAAAAAAACAATCGACTGGATTCGCCATAAAACACTTCCAACATCCTAAGTACCAACTACCAACCTTTAAAAAGAATATTATACCTCGAGAGAATAGGTGATGAAATGTTGAAAAATTTTGGACGACCAAATTTTTTCATTCACAAGCGAAGGAGGAAAAATATGAATACGGAGAAGAAAACATCATTTCTGCCAATAAGAATGTGCGGGTGATATTAATACTTATACGAAGAGTAGCGGCCCTCTACCCTTTTTCACAACGGCAATGAGCAAAGGTCCGAAAATACACCATTGACTGATAATCCTGTCGATTGTGTGAATTCGGATGCAACTGAAATAATATGGATTCGCTGTCACTGGTGCCACTAGTAGAAGCTGTGCCTCGGTCCCAAGTCGCCAGAAAGTATAGCTTTATCGGCCTTGGAAGATACGATACGACGCATACGATAGCTAATGCAAATTTTGAGAAACGAAACTGCGGTGGAAACATACCCCTGAATTTACGCATTCAAGGTCGCCTGATTAGAGGCGTTCCAAAAACCGACATTCTGTTTCCAGAAACGAATGGAGAGAAAAAAAAAACACCATGCGTTGAAGAGAGGAACAAAAAGAAAACCAGTTACAAGTGACCCGTCGATGAGATCAATGCTGTTGCTGTTACTGCTGTTGCTTTTGCTACTACTCCGCCGTTGCCGCCACCACCTCCGCCGCCACTAGTTGATGTATTTCGCTGTAAATTGACGAGCTTCCGAATCGGAATGCAAAACTCGCACACATTCTCACTCACACATACACACGTATTATACAATGGTGAGACGTGTGCGGAGGTTATGTACGCCCTCTACGATTAAGTCGAAAGTAAAAGTGACTAAGTTTACCTAATACATAATTCGTAGTTTTTTTTTTTTTTTTCTAATGTATACTTCGACTGTCGTCGGTTAACACAAATATTCCATTTTCATTTCATCAATTTTTTTTCCTAATCGAATGAAACATATCCCGTTTTACGACAACGAAATTTTAACGACCATTAAAAAATACACGATTTAGATTGATACTGCATTGTCCAACTCATTAATAATCGAATGTACACGAAAAGGTGCGATGAGGAAATTTATTTTATTTTCGTTTGTACCTCTACACACACGAATCAGAAAGAATATAATTACTTGAGCAGGTATATAAAGGATTACTTCAGATAGCTTTAGCATAATGGGAAAAAAGTTTAATTTTCACGTCCAACAACACCCCAATTCAGAACATCGCTTAATTCATAAGAAAATTAAAATAAATATAAGTATATTAAGTCGGAAGAAGCTGTACTCTTCCACCGCGCCGTTTCGCAAGCTACACCACTATCCGTAAAGTTAACGTCAAAAATTCTTCCAGTAAAAATAAATTTTAAGACTTGAGGAACAAACATAAATCTGAACACCACTGAAAATTGGAGAACTTCAGAGAAAGCAATAATGAGATAATCGGAAGTGTTTAGTGACAATTCCTTCTAAATGAGAACAATTAGTTAAAAAATTTTCAATGTAGCATGAAGTCTTATATCTATACGACCATTTTAAATTAAGAAACGACAACTTCCATGAAAGCAACCGAGATGATGATTTGGAGGGAGTTTTTCAAAATAAATTCTTTGTAGCTGCAAGTTTCATTCGTTTATTAGCTAATGGTTAGCAGAAATTTCTTGCGCCCGTTAAATTGTAGGCCTGCTCACGATATTAAGTAAGATTCTCTCTACTCATGTAGGTTTTTACCACATCAAAAACAGCTTTTAGTTCTCAGAAATTTATGCAAAACGAGAGACTTCATGAAAAAGAAAATGTTAGTTTTGCTTCAACTGTAACCTATTGATTTCAACAGACATTTGGTAAAAAGTATCGCAGTATTTTTTTTTATGAGAATTCAGCACAATTCCTCACAGATCTCTTGACCCTTCCTCTTTTTTCTCTTTTGCATTCTTCTAACTGTGACAACTTAAAGCACTGGAAAAATTGGTGCTGTCCTCACAGATACTGTTGATAAAATAATGTTAACAAACCCAAGTTTTTCTATCGAGTTTCCATTTTTGTTTTTTGTTTCTTCTATGAGCCCAACCATTCTCTATGTAATTGGAAATACCTGCTGTAAAGAGTGAGCATAATTAATAAAATTTCGGAAAAAAATCAACACTATTTCTAATCTATCCAACAAAATAATATCACAAATATAGTACTTATCTTAAATAGGGAAAAAAGGTCATAGATAATACGAGTATAATAACTGCAACTAAGAGTTATTTCAAAAATAAGTACAATACCTACATAGTATAACTTCCACAAACCTTTTCAACAAATGTATTCAATTTGGCTGTCACTATAATAAAGGTACAGGTCAGAAATTCGTTTGCTGAAATTAATTCGACAAAATTATTCTCTTAAATTCGATGCGCATGCGTCAACTACCCAGCAACGAAAAAAAAACAAACGTAGAATAAAGGACAAAGAAAAAGAAAGAAGAGAGATGATTTTCAAGTAGATTTTTGAAAAAAATGTACTTATTAAAATTTCCTGAGTATTCGGACACAAGGGTGGAAGTGGGCACGTTTTTCAATTCGAGATTTTCTGAGCATTTTGACACTATTTTTGAAAATTAATTTTTTTTACGTACCCCCTTTTTGCGCTGAGTCCATTTTCAGGCGTAGTTTTAGTCGAATGGTTTCGAAATTTGAAACACATATTCGGATTCATCTAAAGAAGAACCCTATTGTTTTTGGACTGGATCGGTCGCATAGTCCGTCCGGTAGGTTAGTCTATATGCATTTTTTATTGAACAGCGAACAGGTCGCAATTTTCAATCGATAGGCCTGAAATTTGGTATACGTTTGTGTTTTACGTCAAGAACAGTACCTACCAATTTTGGTGTGGATAGACGGGCGATTTTGTTGCAATTTTAGCATATTAATGGCTCTAAAAAGAGTAATTTTCAAGCTATAGTCACAAAATTTGGCACATGTATTGATTTGAAGAATATCTAACAAGATTCCAAATTTGGTTCTAATTGGTATTATGATTCATTCTCTGAGGCTGTTGGAGGTGCTAATTTTTCATGTTATCTCAACAAAAGTTGCAATTCTCTTTCAATAGTCACAAAATTTGGTACAAACAGTGCCTCCCTTACAGTGACCAGACCTACCAATTTTGGTTTTAATTAGACAATTTGTTCCCAACTTATTAGCTATTCATTGTGAGATTTACCTCTTTCACCCTTCTCATTTTATCCTAAAACCAACATGATCTCAGAAAAAAGTAAATTTTTTTCCACCACTAGATTTGAACACAGACACTAAAATCTCCGCTAATATTTTCGTAACCAGAATGTAGACAACTGCACTACGTTTTGCAATATGGGATTATTTTTTCTCTTATACTTAGTGTTTTTTTTTGGTTTTTTTTTGGTTTATTTTATATAATTTACAATTCTCGTCACTGTAAGAAAGAAAATCATCGAATTATCTCCTAAAATTGTGCTTGTTAAAACTTAAAATAATTTTTCATTTAAAAAAAAAAAAAAAATTTTGACATAAAAATTAAAAATTATTTATTCATAAATATTTTGAAAACATAATACTGAATCCGTATATTTTATCGCATGCATCGTATTTGTGTCATATTGGTAATTGTTTGTAAAAAATATAAATATTTTATACATTAGATACTTTATTAGAAGAATATTATTGACAGTGGTAATTTTTAAACAAAAAAATCTACTTTTTCTTGCGAAGCTTGCAGCGTAAGTTTTTTTTTACTTTATTTATTGAGTGGGCAGAAGTCGTGGGCCGATATAACCAAAACTTCAGGGCTTGTATATTGTCTAATTCTATTAGTTTTAAATGCAAAAAAGAAATCATGACTTTTCATTTTTCAGAGTTCTTTATTCTCAAACATTTAATATATTTGTTGTGATGATGATTACTTCTCAGTATTCACTAACAAAAAACCTTTCCTCACAAAGTAACGAAATTTAAATTTTCAACAACTTACTTTGAAATTAAATTGTAAAGAAAGATTTATATTATTAGTCGAAATTGTATTTAAAAAAAATATAAATGTAATGTATATTTTCGTCTATTTTAAGAAATGACGAACATATTCGTTCACTCATTTCCGAATACCAAAAATGTAGATATTTATCAACAATCATGATCCTATAACTCTTTGTAAACAACCACCAATTTATTCGTATTTAATTTTACATATACAGATATACATTCTGTATATTTTTGACCTAGTTGTACCTGTCCCTCGAGTACTCGACGAGTCAGCACAACCCTATAATAACAACACCCTACCTCACTTTACCTATCCGACACGTACGTTTTCATACCCTGAACGAGTATATAATCCCTCGATTCAGTTGTATAATTGTTCAGTTTAGTTCAGTTCTCCAACAGCTACTTCTAAGTACCTGGAACCTCTCTCGTAGAAGTCTCTGGTGAACAGATAGTCTCGCTTGTTGAATTGTAATTGAATAGGTATTAATATTAACCTAGAAATATGTACTGTATGTACAAATTATTATATTATTAAATGTGTTAACTCACTGATGTGTTTAAATATTATTGAGTCTCAAACGAATGTTAAGGTCCACTATAGTTTGTGGATGTCTAATCTGAATCTATTTTAGAAATATTACTACTTTGAAGTACGTGATATTTCGTGTATGGTGTACTCCCGAAAGTGGTTGTAACTAGGTACTTCACAACCTCTTTTGGCCGTTACATTATTGGCGCCCAACTGGTCTGCTATTGCGAATCGAACTCTCGCTCTAGTACCTGCTCAAAGGAATTGCTGAATTCAAGCTGCTGTTCTAATTCCTCTGGCTCGAAGTACTTTGCTCTAACCTTGAAAACTCTAGTCAAGTACTCAAAGAGAAACGCGTAAGGCGCGCTCTTGAGGAAAGGAAGTAGAGGTTAGCTGCAAGTGGAAAAGAATTAGTTGTGGAAAAGAAACGCGAACTTCAAAGTCAACAAAGGATATTTATTATACAAAAGTGGAAAAAAACAAAACATATATACAGAAAGGTTGGCAAACGAGGTTTGGCGGACTACGGCGACGGATTCTTCAAGCTCCTGTGCAAACAAAAAGAAGAAAACAAAGTAACGATTAATAGTAATTATAATTCGCGTCCCTCCCTTAAATATAAGAAGTGTTAAATAATTATAAGTCGCGAAAAAATTTATTTTATGAGTGAAACTTGGGAAAATTTATCCGAACCCAATACTACTAAAACTAATTTAAATTGGCTAATCGATGCTAAAAATTTTGAATTAATTAATGTATGTCAAAATTTGAATATCGAAGTCGATAAAAAATATTTTTCTCGTATAAAAACCCAAGAGGATATTCTAATAAAAATTAAATCCAGTAAGGAAATACAAAAATTATTAACCCCTGAAAATATAAAAATAATTTTACAAACAACACGAAAAACTCGTGAACAAATTCCCGAATTAGAAAATCCTATAATAAGAAAATATTTTAATCCTCCTTCTACTTCAACTCCACTTTTGGAAAATTGGGACAATCCCACACCATTTCCAAGAGCTAAAACTGCTATTAATCTGGTAGATATTACTGAGTGTTTAGAAAAATCTGACGAAGATTTTCTCAGCCCAGAAATTGAAACTAGACTTTTAGAAAATTTAATTCCCCCTATTGCAAATAAAATGTCAGGAAAGGCTGCAGTGAATATCAGACCTTCCTTATATGGACACACCCCAACGGAAGATATCGTGTCATTTTTAAACGGATTTGAAAATGAAGCAGAATCCTTCAATTGGGATGCAAACATGAAATTTAAAAAAATTAAAATTGCATTTTCAGGCCTTGCTAAACAAATATTTGAAGATAGAATTCAAACAAATCCCAAATGTAATAACTGGCAAAATACTAAACAAAAAATCTTGGAAGTCTTTACGAGGACCAAACCTCAATTACGCGAAATATTGTACGAAAGAAATTACAATGGTGAAGCTGATTTCTCTGCGTATATTATGTTCGTGAAAAGGATTTTTTTTTTCGAAAAAATTATGCCCAATCTCCCCGAAAAAGAAAGAGTATTCTTAATAAAAAAAGAACCTAAAACAATTCAGGAACTTGATAAAGCTTTCTCTAAATATCTCGAATTTAAAGATAAAGCATTCGGACATATAGATCCCCTGTTACGTAAAAAAATTGATCAACTAGAAAAAACTATAGAAGAATTAAAATCCGGGAAAACAGAAAAGAAAACCGAAAAAAATGTAAATATAATATCATCCGACCCGATCTGGAAAGCTGAAATGGAAAAAATGAGCGCTGCAATAGCGAACATTTCGAAATTTCAGGAATCCAGAAAAAATAATAAAAATCCCCAAAATAAAAATAATAATAATGAACAAAACAATAATAACCAAAATAATAATAATAATAATAATAATAATAATATTAATAATAATAATATTAATAATAATAATAATCAAAATCAAAACCAAAACCAAAACCAGAATCAAAATAGGAATAATAATAATAACTATAATAACAATAATAATAATAATGGTAATGGTAATTGGAACCAGAATCAAAACTGGAACCAAAATAACCAAAACAGAAATTGGAATAATAACCAAAATTTCAATCCTAATTATAAAGGTAGAAATTTTAATCCAAATTTCCGGAGAAATAATTTTCCGAGAAATAATAATGGATATTATCCTAATAGGATTCCAAATTGGAACCAAATGGCCCTTCCAAATTGGAACAATGCTCCAGCGTGGTCTGGAATTTCATTTAATACTCCCCAAAATATCCCCTATGTGGCTGCTAATACACAAATGATTGCCCCTCCATCACCATTAATGGCAGCTCCACAACAAAATTATCTCCCAATATCAAACCCCCAGGCTTGTCAGAATAGTTGCTCAAAAAACTAAGTGTCCCCCTTACAGGTGATCTGTCAGCTGTAAGGGATGTCACGAACAAAGAATCGAAACTAGTTAACAATGTGAGTAAGGAGAAGTTTCAAAACAAAGGGTACTGCAGAACCCAATGTAAATTTCACCTTCCATTTGCCATTTATGGTAAACAAATACTTAGCTTAGTCGATCCAGGTTCAAAACAGACACTTATTGATGAAAAAGTTTTAAAGAAAGTCAATTTTACGGAACCAATTCTACCAACAAAAGTAAGATTTCGTGGTGCGGATAGTCAACCTCTTGAGGTCATAGGAGTAACCAATATGATTTTTTCCATTGATCATTGTATTTACCCATATCCCACTTACGTTGTTCGAAATTTAGTAGAACCGGTCATACTGGGTTACGACTTCTTATCAACCCATAAAGCCAAAATGGACTTTTCAAAAAACAAATTCACTCTGCCGTGTGGTGATGAAGAGCGATGTTTTGACATGCCTGAATGTCACAATTTCCCTATTGAAAAGGAAAATAAGTTAGGTTATATTAAGCCCTTTAAATATTATGCTCCCCAAACTTTTAAAATAGAGGCAAATTCGGTGCTAATTTTAGCAACGTTGCCTGAACACCTGGAGTTTCTGTGTGAAACATCCATGGAAGAAAAAAATAATTTCTTTGTAATCGTATCAGAAGACACAATAGCGGCTGTTAATCATAATAACAGACCCCACGTGATCTATAAAGGCGAATACTTAGGAAAATTTGAATTAAGTAGTGCAGTAGAAATTGACTCCTGCCAAATAGAAAAAATAAAAGAAAATACTATTTTTAAGGATAATCGAGGAAATCCCATCCCGATTAATCCAAAATTGTCGCTTGAACAAAAAATAAAAATGTACGAAATAATTAATGAATATAATAATATTTTTATGGGAAATACAGATGAAGTTTCCATTTGTAAGGTACCCGAACAAGTTGTCCGAGTAGACGACGAAACCCCACTGCGGTGTAGAAATTTTAAATTTTCGCACGCAGAACATGAGGCCCTACACAAACTGGTCGATGATCTAGTAAAAGTAGGTGTCCTAAAAAAACAAAAATCGAAATTTGAATCCCCAATATTTGTAAAAAAGAAACCAGACGGAGTCTATCGAATATTACTAGACTACCGAAGAATGAATCAAAGAATTATTATGGATAATAATCGTGTGCCAACAATTGATGTTATTTGGCCATACTTAAGAAATAAAAAATGGTTTACGACAATTGATTTAAACAGTGGATATTTACAGATTCCTCTCACGGAAGAATCTAAACAATACACTGGAATAAATGTGGATGGAATTGGATATGTATTCAATTCCACTCCAATAGGTTTAAGTATATCCCCATCCATCTTCCAGACTATCATGGATGACATATTCCATGATATATTCTGGAAAAAAATGGTATGTTATTTGGACGACATTTGTATTTTTGGAGAAACTTTCGAAGAGTGTCTTGAAAATACAAGGGAAGTATTAAAAAGATTAAATAAAGTAAATTTAAAAATAAAAACAAAAAAATGCCAATTTGCAATGAACGAAATCGAAATATTAGGACATACGGTCCGATATAACGAATTACGTCCATTAAATAAAAATATAGAGGCAATAAAAAATTTAAATCCCCCTAATACGTTAAAACAATTACGATCATTTTTAGGATCAATAAATTATCATAGGAAATTAATTCCTAATTTAGCTAAAATTACTGCTCCTCTTACTGATCTACTAAGAGGTACAGATAGCAAATCAAATGCAAAAATAAAACTAAACCAAGAACATCTTGAAATATTTGAAAAATTAAAAGAAATTATGATTTCCAAACCTGTATTAGCAATATACGATCCGAAATTGGAAACCTGTGTGGAAGTTGATGCTTCGAAGATCGCATTAGGTGCAGTGTTGCTGCAAACTAATCCCGTTACGAAGCATAAACATCCAGTTGGATACTTCTCTGAGAGAGTCCAACTTGCCCAGTCAAAATTGTGTTCATTTGACTTGGAAATGTTAGCTATTACGAATGCATTAGCTCATTTCCGTGGATACTTACTTGCATTACGCTTCGTAGTATACACGGATCATAAACCTCTGATTTACCATCAGAAATTTAATACTCCAAGCCCAAGATTAATTCGATTAATATCTAAATTAAACGAATATAGTTTCCAAATTAAACATATCGCCGGAAAAAATAATTGTATGGCTGATATGTTATCTTGTCCGCATGATGAACCGGACGAAATCACATTTGAAAAAGGTTAATTTCTCGTAGATAAAAAATATGCTCTTCAGGACGAAGAGAAAAATGTGAATACTGTGTGTAGAATTCACAATGACAATTCTGTCCAATTAAACCCTGTATTCTTTCAGAATCAAAATGCGTGGTACTATCCAAGTACAACGTCCCAAACATATTATTTTCCCCCTTCCCTTGCATCAACCTTCCCATATTATCCCGTGGTACAAACCACAATCCCACAGAATGAGTTAAATCATTCTGAAAATTGTCCCAACAAAACTACTAACGTAGTTACAAGATCTGCTCTTAAAGAGGCAAACCTCGATAACCAGATCATCCCAACCCCTTCTGTGACCCCAGTTGTCACACAAATGTCAAATCCCGACATCACATTACCTCCCCAATCAGAAGGTCAAACTTTTGAATTCCCCCAAAAAATTGAATTGCCCGAAAATTTAAAAACAATGCAGGAAAATGACCCACATTGGAAAAATGTAATTTCATTATTAAATTATAACGAAATAAAAAAAGACAAAAATAAAATACGAAAATTGAATCGTACTATACAATTATATTTTCTTGACGAAAATAATGTATTAAAGAAATTACCTAACCCAACCTCATCGTATGATGAAGCGGTTACAGTAATTCCAGAAAAATTAATTCCAGTAGTCCTAAAAAAACTACATGACGATCCGTTGTATGGAGGTCATTTCGGAATTAAAAAAACAAAAAACAAAATAAAAAACCAGTTTTTCTTCAAAAACATGGTACAAAAAATTACAGAATATGTATTGTCATGTCATGAGTGTCAAATGGCACAAAATTCCCCGAAAGAGGCTGGCTACCTCAAACATATTGAAATCGAAAACCCTAAACCGTTTTCACATTTAGAGACCGATTTCATCGGAAAATTTAATACCGAGTATGAACACTCGTACGTGCTTGTCGGTGTAGACAAAAGCACAAACTTCTGCACCATACGTCCAACAAAAAACCCAAATGCTCAATGCGTAATTGAGTATTTGAAATTTATTTGTTATACGTATGGCACCCCAGGAAAAATTTCTTGCGATAACGGAGGTCATTTTGCAAATGAAACCATCCGTAAATTTTGCGAAGAGAATAATATTAAAATTATTTACTCCTCGTTTTATTCCCCCCAATCGCAAGGACTCGTTGAAAAAATCAACGGAGTAATAAAAAAATCATTGTCAAAATATGACCATTCAAACGAAAAAGAATGGATCGAAACAATTAATAAAATTATTTTCGCATACAATATAAGCCCAATCGAACACTTAAATAATAAATCTCCATTCTACCTACTTCATGGATTTAATCCAGAAGTACATATACCAGAAATACCAGAAAATAATAATAATAAAACAACTCGTGAAGAAGAAATTGAAAATCTCCTTCAGACGAGAGAAAAAACGCCGAGCTTAGCAAAGAAAGCATCGGAAAAAAATGCGAAACACTATAACGCACACCACAAGATCATTGACTTCAAACCTAATGACCTTGTTTTGCTGGGTCAATCAAAAAACGTCGCGAAAAATAAAATGAAATATACCGGACCATATAAAATTGTTAGAAAGGTCACGGATTTAAATTATGCAATTCGTATTAAGACAGACGATAAAACTGCGTACGACGAAACAGTTCACGTACGACGATTAATTCCGTATAAATGTCGTAATATCGACGAATTAAGAAACGAAATAAAAATAGAAGAAGTAGACGAAAACATCGAGAATCCCATTCCAACCCAAATCATACCTAAACCAAGGGGTCGCCCTCGGAAAAAACCAAAATAACTGTGTGTAAAGTGTATTACCCGTAGTCAGATTGGTTTTTTCAATCACGATACCTCCCTTCCCCCCCACTTTATTTGATTTTATTGTAGAAAATTATTTCTCTCCTCAGCTGCGCACCAAGATAAGTTTGTAAAATTTTTTTTTGAAAAACTTAAATTAGAAAAAATGTTAAATAACTCACCGATGGCCCAGGTGTCGGCATAACCCTCGAGGAACTCTGCTAGGTGTTCTCCGCTGGTGGTACTGCTACTCGATGAGGAAGAGGGGCTCTCACGCTGATCTCCTTCGGAATCGATGGTGGAAGCACTATCCTCAATTGAAGGTGTGTGCCACAGGAATGAATACACTGTGGGACCACTAAGCAGCCATCCCCCACGGAGCGACATTGCACGGTTCCCCTCGACGGCGTCATAGTGTCGAACCATGTGGAATCCGGTGACGGAGACCGAAACATCTAGGCGAGGTTTGTAGTGCCGGTTCAAGAACCGAGCAGTACTGACCCCACCTGAACCAATGAGGAAATCAGTAAGGTAAATCCGGTCGACATGGATGTACTCGACCGTGACCTCTGTGTTGGTTTGCTGCGAAACGCAGAGCAACCCAACCAATAGTCCGGAGAGTATCCCCAGGCCGACCACCCCCTAGGTATCAAGATTTCCACGAAACTCAAGCTTTATCCCCGAGTACCCAAACTCGACCATCATGGCCCGAGGATAGAATACTCGGAGGGAAAACAGTAGTTGCTTCGCGAAATCCTCACACCGGGGACAACAGACAAACCTTACTGAGTGACACCAGTAGTTCAGGTCCTCCGAAATGTTCTCCTCTGGAACCCGATGTGGCTCGAACTCAGCCAGAAAGGCACTCCTGTCCGACTCACCAGAAACACGATAAAAAAGGGAGAACAATCGATGAAGCCTGTAGAACAGACGTGGCTCGCAAGGACAATCCTGGAACGGGTGGATCTTATTGAGAACCTGATTCCCAATGAACCAGGTCTCGTTGGCATCCACCTTACCATGCGAACTAAACATACGGTCGTTAAGATACACGATCGAAATTTTTGGAAGACGAAAAAGTAACACGCAGGAAAAAATTTTTTTTTATCGAACTACACAAGTCACTGGCACTTCACTAACACTTAGAAAAATTCGGAAAGAAAAATATAAACAAAAAAATTGAAGAAATAACACACAAAAAAATGACGTAAAGCGGTAAAAGCAAAGATGGAATACTGACGAAAGAATTAAAATTAGTAATTTTATATTAACAAATTGACCGAGATTCGTAACTTGGATATCGGAAAAATTTGGCCCCCCCTTCACCCTAACCTACGAATATCAAAACAAATCAGTAATTTGCATAATCCATTTTCTCGTAAATAACTTAGACGTTGCATTCTTTCTGTTTCAGAAAATGTATACGAATCTACTTTTCTATTTCGCAATAATTATTTCTTCGACAAGTATTGCGCAAAGAACATCGTCTGACCCATATAGGATTACGACGGCGTCAACTGGCGCTTATTTTCAAGAAATAAGCAATATTTTCGTATATTCAAAATCTGCCCCAATAATTTACTCTATTAAGCTAGACTTGCATGAATCAGCAGATAAATTATTAGAAACAAACTTCAAACACCGGTTGTGTAATGAAACAACCTGGAAAAATTGCAAATATGCAGAAATGGCGAAACGCTTAAAAAACACCATAAAAAATCTTAAAGAACAAAACATTGCGATGATACAAGATTTCTATTCGACACCATCGTCTATTCGAAGCAAACGAAGCGTATTCACCCCGATCAGATCTTTCTTCGGAGATGCGCTACGCTTTTGCTGTCGAGTATTAAACTTTAGAGATGGACGAAACTTCTTGGCGAACGAAATCTCGTTGAAAGAAGAATACGATATTATTAAAAACCAGCTACTTATAGAGCATGCAGCTTTAGTAAATACGTCTACTAACCTGCATAGCTTCATTGACCATACAAATAATTTTATGACAAGATTTATCTCGCATACAAATTCTTTTATGGAAAATTCACTAGAAGAACACAAACTTCTAATCTCCCTAAATTATATACAAGGATTCTATGATAACTATCTAATAAACACGTTAAGATTATCAAACATCCTAACGTCTTGTAAATCTCATATGATCCCATCTTCAATTATCTCAAAGGAAATATTAGAAAAAGACTTAGTAAAACTTTCGAAAATTACAAAAAATCTAGGCCTCGACCTAGCAATCCCCATTAAGGATATTCAAAACTATTATCACGCCGAACTTGTAAATTGTAACTTCTTTAAAAATACTTTAGAACTAGAAATTAAAATTCCCCTAAAACAACTAGATTCAAAATATTAAATTTACGACTTTATTCCGCTCACATTCAAAAGTCATTCTAATGAATTGTGTAGCTGGGATCAAGAACCATCTCTGATAATTCATGAAATCAGAACAAATTCTGTACGTTATATTAGTGGAACCAACCTCCATTACTGTAACTCGGATAAACCATTGTGCTTCCTTCCTTCTAATAGAGGAAGTGATAAATTGTCGTCTTGTGCAAAGAATTTATTTTTCCAAGACCTAAACCAAAATCTATTACAATCTTGCTCATTTAAATGCAATCCTAATAATAATCAAACATTGGTGCACCCTATTGGTCACACCAAGTTTGCTATTGTAAATTTTAACTCCCTCGTAGCAACTAATTCCGTTACGAAAAAATCTGAAAAATTAAAAATAAACAATGATTCCCCTGGAACCTTCATTCTGGACGTACCTTGTCACATCCAAATTGAAGATATTGATAAAAATAACAAAAATACAGTAATCATCCCCATAGAAATCCCTTGTCTCTCTGAATCATTAGAAGAGACTATTAAAATCGAAAATCACTTACCACTCTTGTGGACATATTTTTCTGATTCTATAGAACCTTTTGATCTTGCCATCGATCTGGCAACGACAAAGGTCTATAACCCAAATTGGAAAAACTTTGTTCCTCACACTGTTCCCATGAACAATCTGGAGAACAAAATTAAATCCATTAAACTTCAAATACCCGATCAAAACTTCAATGATTATATAACTTTTATTAATGAAATGTTCCTAATATGGTTAAGTGCAATCTCACTTATTTTAATAATTATTATAGTATATTTAAAATTAACCTGCCACCAAAACTGTGTGAACCTAACGAAAAGCACAGCATTGTAAAAATTACGCAAAATAATACGATATATTAATCATTCATATATACGTAAGAAAAATTTGTTACTCATAATTAAGATTCATAAAAATGTTATTCTAAGTATATATACTCATACTCGCATTATATGATGTAATTTTAATTATGCAGAATTATCTGGACATATGTATGTGTTGGATAGACTTTGGAAATTTTTTTTTTCCCGATTTTTTTTGTTCCCCCGGAGAATTGTGTAACGTATATTTTCGTCTATTTTAAGAAATGACGAACATATTCGTTCACTCATTTCCGAATACCAAAAATGTAGATATTTATCAACAATCATCATCCTATAACTCTTTGTAAACAACCACCAATTTATTCGTATTTAATTTTATATATACAGATATACATTCTGTATATTTTTGACCTAGTTGTACCTGTCCCTCGAGTACTCGACGAGTCAGCACAACCCTATAATAACAACACCCTACCTCACTTTACCTATCCGACACGTACGTTTTCATACCCTGAACGAGTATATAATCCCTCGATTCAGTTGTATAATTGTTCAGTTTAGTTCAGTTCTCCAACAGCTACTTCTAAGTACCTGGAACCTCTCTCGTAGAAGTCTCTGGTGAACAGATAGTCTTGCTTGTTGAATTGTAATTGAATAGGTATTAATATTAACGTAGAAATATGTACTGTATGTACAAATTATTATATTATTAAATGTGTTAACTCACTGATGTGTTTAAATATTATTGAGTCTCAAACAAATGTTAAGGTCCACTATAGTTTGTGGATGTCTAATCTGAATCTATTTTAGAAATATTACTACTTTGAAGTACGTGATATTTCATGTATGGTGTACTCCCGAAAGTGGTCGTAACTAGGTACTTCACAACCTCTTTTGGCCGTTACAATAAACATCTCATATTTCTGGAGATGGAATTACTTAACAATAAAGCAGAATTTTTGATGCATCTGTTTCATAAATGAATGAAATGTCCTTATTCTTCACAGTCTACTTGCATTTTCGAGGAATCTAGACGACAGCATTAAATTTTGAACTTAATCATTTCGAACAATGTCCACTATAGATGAAAAATATTCTACAACTTCATTCAAATATACTACACTTTTTGCAGGTCTGAAAGTATCAGACCCTATTTAAATAACTTTTTAAGATTACAAAACATCTCACAAAAATTACATCAATCACATATTTAATGCAATCATGAATAAGCAAGAATACGTTATATTATAGTTATACTTTACTTCAACACGCAACTGAAATTAAAATAACCAATGAGTAGTTCAGCAATAATCACAAAATAACGAACCTGAAACACACACAAAAAATGTTCTAATTAATAACTAAAAATAAATACGTACTCTATTAATGCGATTAAATTAAGTTGTTTGGTCTGAGAAAAATTAATAATAAAAAGAAAAATAAATTTTTCGACAACAGAACAGAGGGAAGATTTGGAATTGGAAATATGCCGAAGTATTGAAAATTTAAATTTTTTAAGTCGAGCCCAATTTTACACTAAATGAAAGTCAAGAACCGAAACATTAGGTCATCCATCATACGCAAAAAACAACTTCGTTTCAAGTATTTTTACATCAAATATAGCATCACGACTACGTTTCACACACAACAATAATATCTTCTTCAGATTTAACTGACTGATGATTTTATTTTGACAGCTTTTATTGTAAACCATGTTTAAAACGTTCTGATGAAATTATTACGGTGTTCCAACTTTTTTGATTAAAAACAACAAATGACAAAAAATTGGTATAATGAACAGTAGAAAATTTTCTTTTCGAAATCATAAATTCATCAAAAACAAATATAATAACTTACACGATCACACATGCTGCTCATAAATGAAACAAACATTTGAATACCTAAAAATGAAACTAAACGACTTGGAGGCTCACGCCCGGGCCAAATTTACCCGTACCTTCAAGGCCACGCAGCTTATTTTTCTGCTTCAGTTTTAACTTACTTGAGGTTTAACAATGAAACTGTCTGCTTCATTTTTATAATTTAAAAAGAAAGTTTTATTACAACATTTTCCATCTGACACAAACACACACCAAGTGCAGAAATTTATCAGTTTATGAGAGTAATAAGAAAAAAAAAATTGAAACTCAATAGACAAACGTGGGTTCGTTAAAACATTATTTTATTAACAGTATCTGCGATGACAGCACCAATTTTTCAGTGTTTTAAGTTGTCACAGTTAGAATAATGTAAAAAGGAAAAAAGAAAGGAAAAAACTCACAAGAGAGAAAAGAAGTTAGTTATGCGAAACACACCCTCGTAATGGTGAATTACGCAATTCGAGATAAGAAGAAAGGGGGGACGACTTTTTCTTCGAAAGCATCTTTGTATTATACATTTTTCCTGGCCACGATAAATATACTTGAAGTACGTTCTCTAAACGATTAAGTTCCAGTTACTTTCACTCAGAAAATTTTGTGAAGTAAGAAAATTCAATTGTCCTGAATAAAGGATTTTTTTCCGCATTATTCTTTTATTGAAAATAAAGACTAGATTTCAAATTTTCGTAGCGAAAAAAAGTAGCAAAGAAATTTTAAGTAAATTTTCTGTATGAAATGATGACACTTGAGTGATCCACTGACGATAAGCTATACCTACTGGATGTACAGGTCTCAATTCAGGAACCTGAATTTGAAATATGTTAATTGGGTGGAAGAAAGTTCAAGCTTTTGTCGTTCTCACACTTAGGACGATGATACAGTCAAAGATGAATACTGAACTGATAACTAAATCATTTGGGGAGAAATACTTCTTCAATTTAAGAGCTTTTGTATGTTTTTTCACCATCATCAGCGAGTTTTTATTGGTTGTTAATAAAGTCGAAAACTCTGGATTTCAAAGAAAATTTCGTAGAAATTTAAAACAAAGATTTTTACGAGTTTCATTCTAATGCTGATTCCATTTCTAAACATTATATACAAGTATCTACATTGAAAAAAGGCATATAAGTACAGTAAATGTTTACTACTTAACGATACAATCCAAAAAAATATGAAAAAAAAATATTTTGCCAGGAAATTGGCAAAAAATCATCCATATTATGTCAACTTTATTACGAATACTGTTGAATAGTTTTTAAGGCAACAGCCTGCTTTAGACGGATTATCTTTTTGGAAGGAATAAAAGGTGCTAAAGAAATTTTGGGAGGAGGTTGCATCTAAACCCGCTCTTCCATGCCAACACCACTGTCGACAAAAGTGTTAATTTTACGGCTCCGCAAACAGTACCGGTAATATATTTTCATCTGTAATGCAGATTGCAGCGTTCAACATTTCTGGCGTAGCTGGAATATAAGTAGTATAACCTAAGAATGAAGGTTTAATTGGGAGATGCTGCCTAGACGCGATACGATGAAAGACGTCAAACCTATGAATTACTCAATAAAACAAAGTAATTCGGACAGTGGCAGACAGATAAGAAATGACAGATCCTTATAAATAAAATACTCAAGTTCAAAGATGAGAAATCAGTAAGCGAGGATAAAAATATATTTTTAAATTACAACAAAGATTATCAATTTTTAAGGGTAGCGACAGAAATTAGGTTGTTTGGGTCAAACAGTTGAATCGGAAATTTAAATCTGAAATGAAAATGTGAATAGATTTCAGAGATCGAATCGTCTTGTTATCAACAGAAAAATTCAGAAAAATGGCGGCCTATTATTCATCTTGAAATCGATGACGCAGCCTCAGAGATTCCAAGTAGGGACCAAACACCTGGTCAAATTTTTGGGTGTAGGTATACTTAGTTGTATCAGAAATGCAAATTATAATTTACATATACCCATACTTGGAATTGAGTATTCATATTTCAAATCCGGTAACTAATAGAGATCCTAGAAAAATCGTATTTCAGTGAACAAAAATTGGCATAGGTACTAGGTTTTCCGATAGCACTGAAGCAACAGATACCACGAACAGACCATCGGAAGGATTAGTTTCACCTCCGTTGCGAATCGAAAATAATCCTACAGAAATAATACGTAATTAAAAGGATGCACGTAATTTTAAAACAAATCATGAAACTGTTGAATCATAACGAGACTTGATTACTTTAAGGTTGAAACTGATGTCTCATATCTACGATTCTGAGAAGATTTTGTGGATGTACATCGTAATTCAGAACGTCAATGTGCCAAATGCACTATACAAGAAGCACTTATTAGCACTTAATTCCGTAAAATGAATTGGGGCAGGAACCGGAGCGTAATTTTTTTCAAAATTATTAATTCATCATTCATCAATGTTCGGGTTACAACTGAAGAAAACATGAAGTTGTTCCATCCCGTTTTTGCAGACGATTCAGTTTGTCTACAAAAACGTGTCGAACAAATTATAGACAACTATTATTCCTAATTCTCGGAATAATAGCTGTCTATATTTTACCTAGCTTCCCACAGACAAACACCACCAGATATGCTGACAATGAAATGTCATCATATTTGGCGGATGTTCCATGTCACGCAACCTTTTTGGTCGGCCATCTTTTGATTGGAACAAAGAAAACAAAAGTGATGTCATATCTTCATTTTGAAGACATGGTCATTTCTGAACTAACAGTCAAACAGAAATGTTAAGGTCCATACTAGATGTTATGGACATCAGGTCTCACTATTATTAAGTATCAGTATTAAGTTAAAGTTTAAATGTGTTTTGTAATAACTTGAAGTTCAAATTTAATAAAAGATAAATATTTGTATTTTATCTTATTTGTTGAAGTAATTTAAAAGTATTGAATTACTCTCGCAACAAATTGGCGCCCGAACAAAAAAATCTTCGGAAGTAAAATTTAAAAATAATAATTCTGTTCAAATAAAAAATTTTTTCATCTTTGTCCATAAAATAAAAACATTTTTCACTCATGTGAAAAATATTTTAAACCTCTCGCAAATAATTAATCTAATTTTGCTGAAGCAAATATTTTCGCACAAATATCAAATAAATCGTGGCTAAAATAATTCAAATATTAAAAACAAAATTAAACAAACATGTACCAAATCAAATCTTTATTGCCGAGGACTGCAAACATTTAATTAAGACAAATAAAAATAAAACATTTAAAAATAAATTAGTAACAAAAAACAGATCTAAAAATAAACATAAAAATAAAACAAAGATCCAGATCTGGTTCCTGAAATTCAAAAAGAATAGAATCAGCCCAACCAGTATCCAAAACCACAACGTAGAGAACAAGAAGTCACTCACCAACAGCGTCGATACAAACAAAACTAACGATAAACTACAGAAGACTACAGCACACGATTCGCCATTTAACTGTAAGCAAATTATAAATTTATCTTCCGTTACTTCAGAAAAATTTGAAACCGTTATAGATATCGTGAATAATATTGTAAAATGTAAAATCTCCCAACCCTCGCAAATGTCTGAAAAAAGTGAAAGTACGAGTGCATCGCTCCCGGATATATTGGACTCGAAAGTCGAGTACAATATTTTAGAACTTGAAAATCACCCTAAAAATTTGTATGGAAACTTGTCTGAAGAGGAAAATTACCCACTCCTTGGTAATCATTGGGGAAGTCGAGTATCCACTTCTTTTCTCTATCACGTACTAAGCAAAGGTAAAGAGGATAGAAGGGAGAACACGAATCGAATTACAGAAAAAACTATATAAAGGTAGACATTCTAAACACTGGTTGTTAAATATTTTATACTCAAACCCCAACACCGAGAAATTCGAAAGAACAAGTAATTTTGATAGATTAATCGAAGAAGGCAAAAGTTATCGTAGAGTAACAAGAAGTATAAAAAATAAAGACCCTAACGAAGCAGAGGAAATCTTCTCCGATACAGAAGAAGAAGATCTAGAAAGTAAAGGAAAGAAATTAGAAACAGAGAAGAGAAAAAGGGAAGAAACAGAAAGAAGACTAGTGAGATGAAGTTTCAGCTCCAGTTTTGAAAAACTCCTGTCTAAAGTATCACACCACGTATCACCTAAGAAATCAATTTTGGTTACATCCGATTTCTCTCTCCTAAACGACGAAGACGAAATCTTCCTTGGAGAGGAATCAATTCTGAACCAAACTTTTGTTGACAAACCCTCACAGTCTCTGATTTATCGCCATTAGTCCCTCAAGGACAGGGAAAGTCCTCACAGACCGAAATGCAACATTCAATTCAAATTCACGTAAAAAGCCCAGAAAATTTAGAAAAACCAATAAATAAAAATCAAAATTTAACTGTTGAAAATATTTTCGACCCTATTAATTTATTACCCACAGAAATACGCGTAGAGATTCTTGATCAAAAAGAACCCGCGTATGTCAACATAGTAAACGTTGAAAATTAAAATAGCCCATTTCTAAAATCGGAAAATAAAAATATGACCCCGAAAGACATCGCTGAAAATAACGCACGATTGCTTTTGCAACAACAACAAGAAAGATTTGCGGCGGCGAATGACGCCTACACACAACACAACCTAGCGATGAACAATTTTTGGAAAAGGTAAGAAAGATGGACTCCGAGCCATTTTTCAAATGGCCCAGACAAGAACATCCTTGAATTCCTTTTTGAATACGAAACTCAGGCAAAAACATTCGAAGCAACTGAGTATGAAATGATACAAAACCTAAATATAGCCCTTCGTAGTACAGCTCTCGAACTGTTCGCAGCAGAAACTGAGATAACCCCAGAAACCTCATGGTTAGAAGTAAAACAAATCTTAACACGTATCTTTAAAAAAGATAAAGATACGGTAAAAAAACGTATCAACCATTAAAATTTGACGATTCATATTTCAGTACAAATGTACCAAAATTTTTCCGACTCAATAAACAACTAGATGCAACAATTAGCGAGAAAAAGATTTGTGACCTCTTACTACCAAGGCTAACAGGAGAAATGAGGAAATTCTTTGCGTCTAAAAATCTCCAAACACAAAGTAAGATTTCAAAAACATTTACGGATTGGAAAGAATTCAAAGAAAAAGCATTAGACTTAACCGATGTCCAAAAAATGGAAGAAATGCTAAATAAAGCAACAGAAACGATCGCCAAGTTAACAAAACAGATGGAAGAGATGATGAAGGGTAAAGCTCCAGAGAAAAAAGAGCCTGCGAAACCCATAACTCCACCCATCTCTCCAACTGACCCTGTTATTGTAGCATTAGTAGAGGCAGTATGGAAACCCCCTAATACTAACAAACGAAACCAAAACCAAACCAGAAATCAAACGACGGAAAATGAGAATATAGAATCTAGACCTCGTAGAGAAAGAAATTCAAATAATAATAATAACAATAACGAAACAAATGATAGTAACCGAAGAAGAAGGAAGTCTAGAGACAGAGAATCCAATAGACCACAAAATAACCAAAATTCATTTAGAACCTCAATGAGAGAATCCTATCGTCAACAAAACAACGATAGATATCCTCCGAGAGAAATAAATTGTTTTAATTTTGGAAGAAGGGGACATCTCTCAAGAGATTGTTGACTACGTAATCGTGTTACGTCCCAATTCCCACAAAGAAACTTTAGACCTCAAAGATTCAACAATAATTTTGCATCAAACTTTAATCAACCGTTAAACATCTTTGGACAACTGCAACCGAATGGCTACGCACAGGCATATAGTGCCCCAATTCTAAACCCACAACCATGGGCAAATGCAGCAAATTATGCATTACCCTCCTACAACTTGCGAACTCCTGATGTAGTTCCAAGTATCCAACAACAAAATTTCCCTCAACAACCAAAAAACTTGTAGTAGAGCCCGTTTGCTCTATACCATATAATGTCAATGACTTTTGGGCTTGTAATGGCAACGTCCATCATCCGGACTGCGCTGCTCTCTTAGTGTTAGATCCACACGCGCCGCATAATCGGAAAATTCATATCCGTAGTACATCAATGAAATTAGTCGGGGCGAGACGTAAACTAATCGTCCCCTGCAACATTGTGAGCCGTGAAGAGTATGAAACACAGGGAACAGTCGACAGTGGCTCTGAAGTGACGCTTGTGCAATACGACCTTGTAAAGGATAATGTGATCAGATCTGCAAGAGTATGTATGGTAGCTGCCAACGATAGTGCTATAATCGTTAAAGGAGTCGTAGAAATCACCATAAAAATGGGTGACCTCCTCCTCGATGCGAATGCATATGTAACCTCTGAGGTAACCACACCTTTACTTCTCAGATATGACTTTTTAGATCGACATAATGCCGACATTTTGTTTAGTAAGAAATTATTTAGAATAGGACCGCCATGGAAGCGTGAAACATTTAGTATAATTAAGTTTAAGGAAGAAAATTGCGAAGGATTCATTAGAGCAGACAAACATTTCTGCATAGAAGTAAATAATGAATATTGTGTAAACCTGGATCCAGAAATGGGAAAAGCAGATCCAGATGAGTGGTTTTTAACAAGTTACGGTTTAGAAGGCGAATATACTATTGATGATTTAGGATGGCCAGCCTTAAGATTCTACAGTCCACACTTCGACACCCAGATTGCACAAGGGACAGTTTTAGGATGCTATAGGCTTTGACAGCCAACTATGCGGGACTGTCAGACCAATTCTGTCTGCCTTGGCCAACCCAGCATCCAACGCATTACGTCAGGGGATACTGCGGGTAACCAGGGTGAGGAGGTCGATATGCTAAAACTTGTCCTTATAACCCGATCTGATGGCAGCGTTAGCCACGACAATGAAGGAACACGAGTGAAAATTAATAAGAATTTAATGAAGGAAAGAAAACAGGCAGTAGAAAGCGTACTAAAAAAATATATCCATATATTTATGGAAGAACCTGCCAAGGAAAAACCTACGAAATTAAAACCAGCACATATCTACTTGAAAACAGACGAGCCGGTTCAACGTAGAAATTACCATATGGGAATTTTTGAAAAAAGAGAAATTAGAAAGAAAATTAAAGAATTTGAAGAATGTGGTATTATTAAGAGAGCAAGCTCTAAATATGAGAGCCAAGTATTTGTTAAGAAGAAATCAAACGGAGATTATAGATTATTAGTAGATTATAGAGATGTAAATGAAATCGTAAAAAAGGATACGAGCAGAGTACCTCGTCTCCCTGAAATTTGGGATGCGTTACGAGATAAAAGATACTTTGTAACAATCGACCTTAATCAGGGATATTACCAAATTCCCCTTGATGAAGAATCAAAAGTGGTAACAGGAATAAATGTTGGAGGAGTAAGCTACGTATTTAACTCCATTCCGATGGGATTAATCGCAAGCCCCAGCATTTTCCAAAAAACCATGACTGACTTATTTAACCATATCCTAGAAGACAAAGTTTTGGTCTATCTAGATGATATTTGTGTTTTTGGCAAAACCTTTGAAGAAACACTAGAAAATTTAGAAGAAGTCCTAAAAGTACTAGTTGAAGCAGGTTTACTAATAAAAACCAGTAAAAGTAGCTTCTTCAATGAAAGTATCGAATACTTAGGACACAAAATTTCATATAATAAATTAGAACCATTAGATAAAAACATTAAACCAATTCGTGAAGCTCAACCACCTAAAACGTTACGTCAACTAGGAAGATTTATTGGTTTAGCAAATTATTATCGGAAAATGATTAAAAATTTTTCGCAAATCACAGCACCATTAACAGACCTAACAAGAAAAAATAATGTTAAAGCAAATAATAAAATAGCATGGAATGACGAAGCACAAAAAGCATTCGATAAAATAAAAAAATTAATCACTTCAGATCCAATTCTCACAATCTACGATCCTGATGTTGAAATATACGTCGAAGTAGACGCATCAAAAACAGCCATAGGAGCAGTAATAATGCAAGTAGACAGAAAAACAAAAGAGCCATACCCTATAGGATATTTCTCAAAGAAAATTCCTAAGAATCAACAACATTTATGTTCTTTTGATTTAGAAATGTTGGCTATCACTGAAACTTGCGAATATTTCAGAGAATTTTTAGTCTTCAAAGAATTTAATATTTTTACGGATCATGAACCTTTAACATACCAAAGCCGAATGAAGAAACCAAATGCAAGATTAAATAGACTAATTTCGAAATTAGGAGAATTCACATTTAAAATCAGACACATTAAAGGTGAAAATAACAAAATTGCTGATTATCTATCCCGTCTAAAAGAAGAAGAAGAGGACAATTATGCAGAGTTTCGAAATGGTCAATTCATAATACCAGAAGGAACACCTGATCCTCCTAATATTATTAAACAAGAGAAAAAAATCAAAGCAATAACACGTAGTATGAAAAAGAAAGAAAAAGATTCAGACGTAGAAAGTGACAAATCGGAAGACAATCGAAGTTCCATCCTATCGGATAACTCGGAAAAATCTGGAAACTCCGATGCGTCCACAAATTCTCAACTTTCAAAAATTTTGGAAAATTCTGAAATAGAAAAGCCAATTAACATCACAGATCAGGAAATCCACAACTTATGGTATTTACAACGTGAAGACAAATATTGGGGAATCATAATAAAAATTTTAGAAGGTGGCAACGAGAAAGAGTTAAGGAAAAGCTTAAAAATGAGAAGATCACGCAATCTAAACCCATTTTTTCTTGATGAAAATGGAATTTTATGGAAAAGAAATGATCACTCTGAATATCACTATGCCGTACCAGTAATTCCTGACTCCCTCATACCTCAGATACTAAATATATGTCATGAGAGTCAAAGTGGGGGAGAACATTTTGGAATTCGTAAAACTCTTGCCAAAACGCGTGCTCGATACTACTTTACACAAATGCCTAAAATAGTCTCGAGGCATGTACGTTTGTGCCATCAGTGCCAAACTGAACGACGCCTAAACTGCTGATACCGAGGAACCAGGAACATGCGCCGATTGGACACAATCATCTTACTTGGTCCAGCGGTTGGCTCGCTTCTCAGACTGGCTCCTCCCAAAACACGACGATCATGAGAAATAGTCATTTTTTCAGACGGCTCCAAAACACGCATAACTTCAATAAAATGGGGCGTGTCGTTGATTATGATTTTTCACCGGTAAAAACGAACAAGATAGTCGACTAAATATTGAAACTGAGACCTATCCATGATCGTGTTGGCATAAGCTGTGTTAGTAATCGCGAACCGAACTTTTGCGCCGAAATTTAGAAGCTGCATCGCCATTATAACAGCAGTAAGAAGATTCAAACCAACAGCATATCCAGTAATATCAGACCGATTCACGTCGAGCGTTGAAAAGCAGACCATGGATCTTTCCCATCTCCATAAGCTTGCCTCTGGGAAGAGGAAGCTAAATTGTAAGGCAAGCTGTACCATAGATTGTAAACAACACTTGCATAAACTCTGAGGCATCACATGCCTCCACGAGCCAAATGAAGTATTCAGCGAATCGCCAGGAAAATTTTTTCGATATAGATCCACTCCTGTTGGACCATAATCCACTGCCAGAAATGAGTGAATGGCTTTGAAAATCTTCCAAAGCCCAATCAAACCAGTGAACTAACATGGGCAACGCGGTGACCAACAACGTAAATAAGGAAGGGACACCTGCGTCAACATGAAACTTTCCGAAGTTTCAACAATCCCCGTATTAGGAACCATAAATTTGGGTAGGGAATGCAATTTAGATGGAGACAGATACATAGGAGTATCTTGGAGAACATCCTCACTGGCACAGATATGATCTCGCTGGTTGATTCTGTTCAGAAGTGTCAACCGATAGGTACGCTTCTGACAGATCAATACAGGGGTCTAACCTCAGATGAATTCCGCAATTTCTGTTTCTCGTCAGGCATCCGTCATGTGTATACCGTGGTGGACAGTCCATCTTCAAATGGTTTGAACGAACGTTTGAATCAGACGCTCGTGAACCGGCTTCGCTGTGCAAAGCATGACAAAAATGCCAATCCTAAAAGGAGTTGGATTACTAACGCTGCGCAATGCGTTAGTCAGTACAATAAAACTCCGCATAGCGTTACTAAATTCACTCCTCAATATCTCATGTCTGGTATCACCGATGATATCGTCCCATCCTGTTTGGTTTCTCCCCCTGATCTCACCGCTGATCGCAAGTTAGCCTTTCAGAACACTCTCCGCAATCACGAGTATAATAAGAGTTTATACGATAAAAATAAATCGGCGATCGAGTTTAATATAGGTGATTCTGTACTTATTGATAATGGTAACAAGTTGAATCGAGACAACGTTCGTATTGGACCGTATACTATTGTTAATCGTATCTCGAATAATGTATTTGAAATTAAGCTTGGCAATGGCCGTTTAGGTACGCGTTTATACCATGCGAGTAAAATGTTACCGTACAAAAAACCTGTAAGGCAGTGACCTGCTTCCTTATCTTCCTCATATCTTTTTCACTCTCCTTTTCTTTGCATTCTTGCTTAGACTGCTCTTAAACGAGTAGGGAAGCGGGATGTAAAATAAAAAGATTCTCTTCGCTTTATCTTCTTATTCTTTCCTGCTTATCGTCTAATAAAGGTAATTGTGCGAGGGCATTATTCAAAGGAATGAAATTCGAAGAAATAATAAAGAAATGTACTTTCAAATGAGAAATTAATCATGAAGAAATTGTAGTCAAACAAATTGAAATGAACCTCTTTGCTATAACGAACGCTAAAAATCCATTAATAGCAGTTAACACCATAACTAAAACAAGTACCAGTATAACTATAAATGACTCATGGCCTGGAGCAACTCTAATAACAGTTCCTTGTGTAGTGGAAATCCAACACTTACAAAAAGAAAACAATGCAGAAACAATCATTCCAGCAGGTTTCCCATGTATAGATGAACCTGAAAAGAACATTCTCATCGAACATCATCTACCGCTAGTTTGGACAAAATATCAATTTATGGAACTTGACTTTGGTCTTCATCAATCATTCAAATTTCCAAATATGTCTATCGCCTACAACAATAAATGGCATGACAACATACCTTACCTTTCACCAATAACTCCGGTGCATAAGCTTGAAGAAAGATTAAAATCAGCAGAACTGAAAATCCCTGATCTAGGATACCAAGACACAATAAACACGGTTCATTTACTACTAATTGGTTGGTGTAGTTTATTAACATTCATAGTAGCCATATTGGTCTATGTAAATTTAAAAATAAATTGTGTTGCTATCAATGCGCACAATCAAATAAATGATTTGGCATTGAGAGCAATACATCGTTAATGGTCCATAATTTTAAGTCCATTTTTGTAGTAAAATATAATAAATTAGCATTAAAAAAGCATAATAAATTTAATTATGCCAAATTATTTCAATTAAGTCCATTTGCAAAAATAAATTTTTATGCTCAAATGACAAAATTTATATTTTTAGGTGATGATCAATTCCGCAAAGTAAACTTAAGAGACATTTGTAAAAAAAAATAGTATTGTATTATGACTAAGATTAGTGATATAGTAAATTTAAATAAGAAACTTTTAGGAACACAAAATTTAACGAAGCAGGAGCTTCGGGCTTTCTTTTGCCCGGGGACCTTTGTTCCGTCCTGTTTTTGCAGACGATTCAGTTCGTCTACAAAAACGTGTCGAACAAATTATAGACAACTATTATTCCTAATTCTCGGAATAATAGCTGTCTATATTTTACCTAGCTTCCCACAGATGAACACCACCAGATATGCTGACAATGAAGTGTCATCATATTTGGCGGATGTTCCATGTCACACCACCTTTTTGGTCGGCCATCTTTTGATTGGAACAAAGAAAACAAAGGTGATGTCATATCTTCATTTCGAAGACATGGTCATTCCTGAACAAACAGTCGAACAGAAACGTTAAGGTCCATACTCGATGTTATGGACATCAGGTCTCACTATTATTAAGTATCAGTATTAAGTTAAAGTTTAAATGTGTTTTGTAATAACTTGAAGTTCAAATTTAATAAAAGATAAATATTTGTATTTTATCTTATTTGTTGAAGTAATTTAAAAGTATTGAATTACTCTCGCAACAGAAGTGAAGATCGACTAACATCGTCACACGATTGACGTCATTTTATATTAAAAAAAAAAATTATCATTAATACAGAATAATAACCTACGTAATTAATAACTATTTCTAAAAAACACGTAAAATAAAACTGTCGCAACAGTGAATTACAGTGCCATCGTCTCTAAATTCTTATTTGCGGATGAATAACGGCAGGTAAAAAAATAATATCATTCTTTGGACAAGAACGTCAAGAATCTAATTATTTCAGCAGTAACTTCAAGAGTTTCACGTAGCATTCTATTTTTCTGGGGCACATACAGAGAGGCCTCTTCAACTACATAATATTGTCGACTGTTTCACAAGTAACCAGAACCATCCGAAATGTCAACCAAGAAAGATGATGCCCATTTTTGGCTTCGTAGTCGACGCCTTTTACCATTTTTGTTACTATGTGAAGAAAAAAAAACTGTATCGTAGCAATATTTCGCTAGAAAATCCAGTTTGCCAATTTACATCTAAAATTCAACAAACAATTTCGAATACGGTACGTGAAAAATTTTCAAAAAATTATCGATGGTTACTGATATTTAACAAACATATCGATCAATCAAAATTTCATTGTTATAAGTTCAAATGAAGTAAGCAAAGTACGTAAATAAAATAACCTCTTGCACCTTTAATACGGGAAAGATACTTCAAAGAACACACGCAATTTGCTTGTTTCCAACAATTTTTTTTTGTTTTACATATTTCTCGGAAACTATTGAATCAATAACCATCAAACCTCTATAGCTCCAAAAAAAAAAAAAAATTTGAAACAAAATAGCCAACATTGTTTGTTTATTTGAGCGACCATAGTACAACTGTAAAATTAAATCCCCTCTCATGGATCCCATAAAACTTTATAAATTGTAATATGTGATTCAATTTCCCTTCGAGAAAAAATTTTAAAACCGGGTCTGTTTAGATCAATCCCTTTTGTAGTTTCCACAAAATCATGAAAAAAAATTTTTTTCTTTTCCAGTTTTCTCGGAAATTATTAAATTAATAAGCACCAAAACTCTATGAAACTTGTAGATACATAAGAACGATACATCGAGAAAACTTCAACCTGGTCAATTTTGTAATTTCTTCTACATCCTTGAAAAACCAATTTTTCATTAATTTTCTGTTCTCCAGTTACTGCACCAATAGGCATTAAACTCCTACCAGACTTGGTCCTACATAAGGATTACTTTTCATGAAAATTTTAACCCTATCTCTTTCGCAGTTTTTTCACAACCGTGATTAAACAATTTTCACCAGTAAGATTTTCTTTTCCAGTTTTCTCAAAAAGTAGGTACTGTACGAATAGGCACCAAACTTCAACTTCCATGAGATTTAAACATACATAATAACAATGTATCGTTAAAATTTTAGTTTACTTTTTTCAAAATACTAGAAAAACCACATCTCCATCAATTTCGTTTCCCAGTTTCCTTCGAAACTACTGAACAAATAGGCATCAAACTTTTTTCAGACCTTTTATTATACGATGACTGTCTCTTGTGCAAATTTCAACTTTATCAGATGAGTATTTTTCTCTGAACATGAAATTTTGTCCAACCAATCAGTATCAAAATCCTTTCAGAGCAAGTCTCATGTAAGGAATATCTTCCAGTTTTTCAGGCAATTGTTTTTGTACAGTTTTCTTGGTAATTACTGAACAAATAGGCATCAAACTTTTATGAGACTGGCATTTATATAAGGACAATCTTCCATGAAAATATCAGCCCGATCCCTTTTGTAGTTTCCTTAAAACCACTTTTCCAGGAATTTTCTGTTTTTCAGTTTTCTCCAAAACTACTAAGTCGATAGGCACCAAACTTCTGTCAGACCTGCTCCTGTATGAGAACTATCTCTCATGAATATTTGAGCCTTGTGCGTTTTATAGTTTTCTCAAAATCGTGAACTTAAAATCTGATCGATACATACATACATTCATAATGTACATAGGTATACATAAAAAAAAAATTAAATCAAAATGGGAGAATGGTGCCAATAGTTTTCTTTCCTCATGAAACGGATAATTTTCATAATCCCCATTCCTAACCTTCTTGTGAGGTCAATTTTAATACCCCATTTGGAAGCAAACTAGGTAACAAGTACACTGGGGAAAAATCGTCAAAACGCAGAAATCGCTGCAGCATGTATAAGCTCAATGTAACTCAACCAACGAGCACACAGACTGCTGAAAAGCTCGACTTACTCACAGGCTTACATGAAATCGTAAAAGTTTTCGCTATTCTTGGAGGGGATGAAAAAAAAATTCGAATCAGTGACGCATAAAAACGATGCGCGCGTGCTTTTACTTTTCGTGTACTGAGGCACGCGAATACAAAATCATTAAATAACAAGTCTATTTGAAGGCTATCCAGTTTTAATAATATCAACGAGTTGGTTTCTTTCTTTTTTTTTACACTTGTTACACATGTGCACATACACGTTGAAATAATTTTCTTACTTTACACTCAAAAATACATACAACCTCTGTATAAATATAGTACACCTAAGATGTTCTCTGAGAGATTTACTCAAAATAAAGAATACGCAGGAAGATCGATAACAGTCCTAGTTTCATTGAAGGAATCGGCCAAGAAATTTTTTTTCAAAGCAAATAACATTTTTTTACGGATATTACACATGATTTCATCCACACAAACCAAATACAGGCCATATAATGGAAAAACTGACAGGAACCCTGATTCCACAACAATTCATCGATACAATTTCTTAATATCGCTCGAAACCTGGATCTTTTGAAAAAAATCTGACCTAAGAATGGGAGTAAAATTTCTAGTTTGAGACTTGGCAACAAGAATACAAGTAGGATGGGTATGAAAGAAAGTTCTAGGTACCCATATTGTCGAGGGTACGATTTTAATGATGTCTGACACAGTCCGCTTGAATATCAGGCATGGGATCAAGAGTAGTCACTGGCGGAGATAGGTGAAGAGTATCTCACTTGCACTAACTCTTTTTTTTTATCTGAGACTAAGCTGATGCGGCTAAATAAATGCTAATTTAAAAAAATATTTTAAACACGAGCAACCCAAACACAAGTGAATCCTGGCATATTTGTTAAATGCTTAACTTTGCATCCGATAGGTTCCAGTTTCGAGATTAGCCACCGCCAACTCTCTGGACACATGAAAACCCTACCCAAGTAACATAAATGAGGACTTGATTCTTGAACAAATTCAGGCAGAAAAAAAAACCCTCGATGTACTTAGATGCGCTTGACCTGATCAATACCACGAGTTGAAGTTACCTACCTCAGATTTCAATTGAGAAAGGTAAGATTCAAAATTTGAAGAGTTAAAAAAATTTTGGCGGCGCTATAATTTCATAAAAAAATATGAGAAAATCTTCCGAATTTTAGGGAGATTGAAAAAAATCCATGTTTAATATTCGGTAATTTTATATAGAAAATTATACGGAAAATACTCGAGAGATTTCTTGCTTACGCCTACGACTGCACAGTGCACTCCTTCAACTTCTAATTCGAATACACCGCTCAAGTATGGATATTGTTTTTAAGGTCACACATTTTCAGATTATGGTAGTGTTATTAACATGAAAATTTATGTATAACGGACCAATTAAGGAAGTCGAAAATTCAAATTTCAAATTGTTTGATTCATTTTTCATCCTCATTCTTACCCATCCAGTCAAAGCGATATTTTTCTTGATAATTTTTGATGAGAAAAATCATTCACAAGATATTATTTCGCAAAAAATTACAATAATCATGACTACTACAAAGGAAGTTGAGAAAATTGGTGAAATCAGACTATAAATGGGCCTAAAAATTTAACTTATAATTCAATCATCCTTGAAAATCGAAAATGAGAAGCATGAAGCATACACATAGGTACTAACTACAGACCTTATTCAAGATCAGATAATATTAATCCCATGGCTGAAAATTAATTTCTCCTAAGATAAAAAAAAAAAAAAAGAAAAAGAAAAAATTTTCTGGTATTTATTATTTTTGACACTTTTTAAAATATTTTGAAAACGTTAATTACTAGTAAAGAGAAATATGATTTTTATTTATTATTTTTTTAGTTTTTTCTTAAAAAAAGTTCTGGATTACATAAAATTAGAGTTCATGAGACATTCTTCGCATTGAAGCAAGTTTGATGCCGTGAATTTTGATTACAGTTAATAAACCATCTCGATGGAATAACCAATTCTTTGGTCAGTATCAAACATAAATTCAAAGTCGTTACCATCAGACTTAAACTAGAGTGAGCCTAAAAAATGTTAAAAGTTTCAGAAAAGGTTGATGGTAGTTTAATACTGCACATTTTGAAAATATCGAGATAAACTGAGCATCAGACATCATATTTATTTATAATGAAAACATTTATCCGAGTGTTGCGAAAGATTATTTTTACGAAATCAAATGAAAACGTTAGTAATATTGACAAACTCGACCGTGAAGGGAGGAATTTTAAATTCGTGTTATCAACAACTTCATGAAAGGTATCATTAAATGAGATAATGACAAAATAAGACAATAACAATAATGCCACTAAATATCCGAAAAATATAAAACATAAACAAGAATTAACAAGAATTACTAGTCAAGATTATAGTTACTATCTTACAAAAATTCCCAATTCCATGTGGAAAAATATACAGCCTCAACAATAAATCATCGTTAGAAACTGAAATTAATTTTCTTTTTTTTAATTTTGAAAAAGTGTAGAAGAAAAGAAGTTTGATTTGGAACCGAAATCTATTTTCTTAGACCTCAAATAAAGTGCCTACTCTAAAAACAGGAAGTATGTATACAGTTTTATTATTTATCCGAAGAATTGGATTTTTAATGAATCAATCTTGATGTGATTATTTCAAGTAGAAATTTTCAATGATGAAGAAGATTGATCCAATTTCTATACCGGAAGTGACATTTTTCGTTTGGATCATCAAAAGCCGATTGCAAGTTATTAATCATGATTTTTTACACAACTTATATTGAGGAAATGAATTTCTTTCAATCCACTTTATGAGCATGATAAAGGGACTTTATAGAGATACATACCACACTAAAGACATTCTTTTCTCTTCAACATATACATTTACCAATACGTGAATCGGTTGATGCGAGGATTGGGTTGAAAGTTAGTTACACTTGGAATTCACCGGTGACAAAAAATAATCATTCCCAAGAAAAATATTCAGTTTTTCAAAAAACTTTTCTATTTAACTAACTTATACAGTCACGAAAAAAGCAATGAAAAATCATGGACCAATATGCAGTCCACTCTCGACGAAGTAATTATAGTTGCATTCCAATGTTCCAGAACAGCAATCACAAAATAAAAATTTTAAGAAAGTCAAGCGACAATATTAGCCTATTTTTTAACCTGAGATTACAAAGTGACTGATAGTGAGAAGAACGTATTATTCCGAATAAAACTTACTCTAGGTACATGAAAAATTAGAAGATTACGGACTTATCTGTCTGATCACATCTCAATTTTTTAAAAGAATAAAAAATAAAAACAAATTCTTCCAGTGGAATGACATAAATAAGGTCGAAAATTAAATGTAATTGATGGCCACCAAATACATTTGACGAAAATAATTGATCAAATAAAATTTCCTCCACTTCATTGGAAAAAATTTCGATGGCACGCCAATCCAAAAAGTAGATTTTGCCTAGAATTGACAGGTTTTCAAATTATGTGTATTGCGGGTTGCATTCTTAATGGATTTTATGAATTTTGCATCATAAATAAAACTTCAAAAAACCGTAATTTAAAAACCAATGGGCGGATATGGCCCATCTTCGAACTTGACCTAGATATGGACTCGGGGTATGTACATAATAAATTTTGCCCCGATTCGTAAGGAAATACGCCCTCTAGTTTGTTGACAAATCTCGTTAAATCCCATACCTAAGTAAAAAAAGGAAGAATAAAGATGGGGGTACACAAACTTCGGGAACTACAAGTACCTACCTAAGTATAATGAAATTTTTTCCGATGTAGTGATACGCTAGTATGCCACCCTTCATAATAGGTAGATTCTACGAAATCTAACTAAAATTATATGCTGATTAGAAGTCTTTCCAAAGAATAAATTAATAGTGAGGGGACGTTTCCTTCACTTCCTCCTTTCAGGGCTCGGTCTTGCTTCGACCGAAGGGTCGCGGACCTAGTCCGTGACCTAGATAATAAGTGCATTGTACTTAAAATGAAAATCCATCGTCTGTATGCACTCATACAGACAATGAGCGTCTACATCTATATGTAGATGCTAAACAGGTAGGTAAGTATGTATGCATTATATACTTGCTGATACAGTGCGTGTTGCAGTCCGTACAAGGTACCACCTTGCCTCTGTCCAATCGCCCCAGTATTCTATTGCGAATTATAGGCTAGCTACCTGTACTGAGAAACAATTTGGTCACCCATACACACAAATCACTATTGGTTCTATGAATTCTGTGTAGGTAGAGCTACCTACAATTAATAGATATAACGAAAAGATCGAGAAAAAATGCAACTTCAACTACCGAAATTAAAGACTTCCTCTCGTTGAATAAAATTTGAAAAACATTTAGAAAACTTGCAGAAAATGATAACAGTGATCTACACAAATACGAACACAACTCTCAATTTTGAGGGTATGATGTTCCTAATTCTATGTGCAGTGATCCCTCCGTATTGCTAACCACAGCGTTTCGCACAACCCAAAGACATTCCATAAAAGAAAAACAATTTCTCAATAAAACAGAAAGAACATTTTTCTCCTTGCGACCTCAATAACGAAATTAACAGCCTCAGAAAAATTTTGCGAAGCGTGTTGCAAGTTATTAACGTACATTCTAACGCTCAATGTTTACAAAATCAATAATAGATTCATCGAACTGATTTTAAATATTTTGTTTGAATATTTCCACTGCGCGACCTCACAAAATATTGATACATATATGATGGCAACATTATGTGATCGACTTTAGAGCCTACTTTTTTCTCGCTCTCTCTTTTTGGTCTTAATGGAAATAATTTACCGCTTAACTTGAAGAAAAACGACGCGAAAATCGACACGGATGAAGAGAAAATAGGAAAAAGTTTACTGTGACCAAACACTCGGATATGCAGATGGCAAACAGTACTAACAATATTGCGTTTGATTTTTCAGACAAAATTTATTTTAATTTTTCGTTATGTAACAGTAACGCCACATTAGTATTATTTATTTTGTCTTCTCCTACAATATAATGGCATTGAACTGACTTTCGTTTTGAAGACAACCGTTAATAGGTAATTGAAGGTATATTATTTGTGGTTTTTTAAAATGCATTCGATTCACACGAATAAACATGATGTCTGGGCCGGTCTTTGAGAGCGTGAACTGTTTTTTGCGAAAGGCTGAAGGAGCAATAATCTAACAAACCGGAAACATTTCAGAGACAAATCAGAATAGGTATTCAATATTTAGAAAATTGGGATGAATTCACTATCGAGTAAAAGACGAAACGATCAAGGAATGCAAGTCAAATAAATGCAGTTGAAAAAATAATACCACGCGTTTTATTGAGAATTTCTCAATATAAGCCAGAGACTATTCAATAATACCTAATTGCCAAGTTTCAGAATTTCCATTTACTCAAATATTTTATTTCACAAAGAAATGTTCAAAAATAAATAATTCATCAATTTACAGAACTGACAAAAAATTACAGTAATTTATATAGAATATTATTAAAATTTAAAAAACTACTAAGTACTAAAGATTTTGAAAATTATAATTTTCATAGAAATTTTCTTAATTAAAGTATTTTTTAGGAAGCTGCAGCAAAAAGAATATCGATCTCGACCACGATGAAAAGCTCAAAATGTTTTGCCTTGTTCAACCTCAGTATGGCATAAACTGCAAAACAGTAAAAATTTCCAAACACGAATTCTGAGAGAAAACGAAATGAAGTCTTGAACTCCGTCTCTTTTTTAAGGATAATTGATCAAACAATATAAAAACTGCTGTGCACTTTCCGCAAGTACGATGCACTTCTTATCTTTGCTTCCGTACAAATGATACGGATTAAATTTTACCAACACAATTTGAATAAAAAATATTATAAAACAGAACGGGAAGTATCAAAACTCGGATTCCATATTAATTTGGTAACGTTGAATAATACAACACGAACTAATAAAATAATTAATTTTTTGTTAAAGTAACAGAAGGGGAAACTGAAGTTTGAAATTGGAACTAAAGATATTTTGATCACAGAATTTACAAATTTCTTCTGATCTCTCAATATTGAAAGTGAGCAATAGGTTATTTGCACTTTAAGAGCATTTTTATAATTAACCGTCACAATATGTGAAATTAATTCAACATGAATAAATTTGTTTTTGAATTCTCACTGTTAGCAGTTTTGCAATACCTTAATTTTAAAGAATCGGATATATCCATCTGAAAAAAAAATTAATTAGAAAAATTCAGATATTTTCGAACCAAAATTGTATTCAGTTGCGGAGAAAATACTGAAATATCTCTTATTTCTAGAAAAAGTTAATTACCTACGTAACTTGATTAAGTAAGTACTTTTACTTTTCCAACACCTTTAAAAATTTTGGAAAGAATTTCAAACAATTACGTTAATTCTCAAAGTGAAATTAATGAAAAATTTGCTAAACAAACATAATCGGTTCCAGGTAAACCATTGGAGTGCAAAGTAAAATGGAACATCAAAATTGACTAATCACATTAATGTAGGTAGTGAAAATATAGAGTTAGTGTGTCGGCTTCATCTGCTCATCGGTTTGATAGAAGTTGGAACGAAAACGGCAGGCGCTTTCTTTCTGAATATTTAATATACGAAAATAAATACTTTCAAAATTTCCTTGCTTTTTGCCTCAACTTGATCCGCTCATTAGGACCCGAGAAAAAATGTGATTTTCTTTTTAAAAGAACATGCGTTTATGTTTTTTTCATGCTAGTAATTTAATTAGCTTCAGCGAACGTTTGGAGATGGGTCCTGAATGAATTTGTTTGTTTAGCAATTAAAAAATTTGTTTGATTTTAGTAACGATAGTTTGTTTCCATTCATGATCTTTTTATAATTTTATCAGCAATTACGGTTCGGAATTAAGGTTTCATTTCTTTTCATTTCATTATTTTTGTTTTTCCATTATTTTCAGTTCTATCCTCACTTTCATTCCTATTTATTAACAATTACAAACTAATTTTAGCGGGAAAAGATTTTCGCCTAATTCCAATTTTGGTAAGTTACTTCCTCATCGATTCTTGTCTCACATATTTACCAGTTTGAGGGTGTAGACTTTTCATTTCAACAGCTTTCGCAAGTATTTTCCACATAGTCACGAGCAGAGTCGCGGGTAAAATGATCTTGCTTTAAATTTAAACCATTATTCTACAGATCCAAATATTCCGATTATAGGGTAAATTTTAAAGTAATTTTCTATTTCTTTTAAAAAATAATATTTTTACACAAAATTCGAAAGTAAGCGAACGTTGAAATGTTGAACCCAGAAAAACAGAAACACAATTTACATGATTACAGGAGAACTGAGCGAAACCGGCAACGGTAAACTGATGGCTCATTGAGATCTAGTGTTTTGATGAATCCATATTTCTTACAGATTTTTGGTAAACAAATTTGTCATTCATTTCATACAGTGCTCACTGGGTGAACTCAGTTAATTTTTATATGCAAACGAATCAGACAATTGATAGGAAAACTAAAAAAAAAATTACTATTCTACATTCAGTTATACAGCCATTTTGAACACGACGCCCTCTAGGTGAAAACTGAAGCAGACCCACGTGCCTCCAGTATCGATTATTTCGGTGAAAGTGCCCCGAAGTTCAGCCTGGTCGACGAATCACATCGTTCATCGCAACCAGCGTCATTCGGAACATTTGATTTTATGAGACAGATAAATGATTTTCTCATGCGTACACCCTATACTAACACTACTCCCTCTTTTCTTCTCTTCCTTTCCACATCCATTAGACTTGAGACAGCTTTTCACAATGGTTCGTCGGCGCGCACTCAAAACCATATCCGGTTATTTCGAAAAGGGAAATCTTCATTAAATTCTCGAATCTTTGGGGTCGGTTTTCATTACCAAGAGCACCGAACCTTGTTGCTTCGAACCGTGTAAATTATTTTCGTTAGTCTGTCGCTTATTAAAGAATGTAGACGTACCAGCATGTTGAGAACGCTTCGGTCCCAGCCTCGCTATACACGTACAGACAATACAAGTGATGGGCTACGAGCGATAAGTGGAAAAAAGAAAGAAGGGCAATAAAATTCAAATACATTCGCTTCACTTCAAGCCTTTTTAAAACGTGTTTAGAAGTTCATATCAAAAGTAGGTCACCGAAGGAAATGGACATCGTTCTTTTGTCAAATGAAAAACGTATATATCAAAGACAGCACGGGCAAATGGAGAATTTCACAGAAAGAGACACGAGAGTGTTAAAAAACAAAAACGAAGTGAAAGAATCTGTCAATTTTCAGCAAATTTTAACACGTAATAAAAGATAATAATGACTGCTTTGGAAAACAAAAAACAAAAAAAAAACAGATACCAGGTGTTTTTTTTTTTTTGCTAAAACGGGCTAAAATATAATTTTAAAAATTTAGAGGAAAGTAATATGCACTCTTCGCTGCCGCTCTTCTTTTGTAAGTCAATTACAATAATGAAGAGACTGTTCAGTAGGGAAATGTTTGCAATTAAATGAAGTAAAAGACTCATATTTTTTCGGCCAAAAATGAACCATGGAATTTCATAAAACGACTCGTAAAATTTTTATCAATATAAACTACAAATGAGTCCAAAAATTTGAAATCAGTAGAACGGATTCAAAAATTACAAGCAGTAACTTGTTCGTTGACTGAATGTCACATATAGGATTTTTATTGCCAGATTTAGTACCTTACTTCCTGGAACATTTGGTATGGGATCAAAACATGAATTTTTTACCTCGCTTCTTCAAAAGTCTGCAGCAACTTCACAGCGTGCCAGATGCAGAAGACTGGCTATCTATTCGCGTCAAATAATTCGATAATATAACCAACTAATTATTCAGTAGTTGCAAAATTAAAGGGACCAAAAAAAAAAAAAAAAGATTGTAGGCCACAAAATACAGAAATTCAACTTTTTCCTTCAATTTGCTGCCTCAAAAGCTGCGGTTTTTCAACGAATCATCCGTTACTTTCTCTAAAAAGCTTCCTACTTTCCTTGACAAGTCTGAGGATCCGGAAAGATTTCAGAGGAAAACATGAAAAAACCCGAGATCCCTGGCTCGTTCCGCAGGATTGGCGCATGTCTAGAGTCTAGACTGAGAAGAAAGATACAAAAAAACGGAAAAAAGACGACCGTCATTTCTTGTCCAGCAAAAAAATACATTCCAAACGACCGAGTCCGGTGCTGAATCGCATTGCAGGTATCTCGCTAGTTATTACGTAGGACGTACTTACTCGACGTCGAGTCAAAACTCATAAAATTATAAAACGTACGAGCGCGTACATTGGTCGGCTTACGGGCGATGGTGTCTGCGTGTCGGTGTGAGTGTATGGTGCGTGTACGGGGGCAAGGTGGGGCGACGGCCGAGGGATTTTTTTTATCTCAAAGAAATGTAGCTCAAGTGCAACAGTTAACGATTACGTAAATAGGTCGAGACGGAATGTTGCGTTTACGTTGCGTCCCCCTCCCATTTTCGTGCGTCCCTTCACCGCACTTCTCACGCTCGACGCCCGTTTCACGTCTGCAGCCCGCTCCGCTCGATCACCTTTTCCTCTCAACCCCCTTCGCTGCACAACCAGCGTCGTTCGTACCAACTTAGTTTTTCTTTCTTTCTTTCTTCCTTTTTTTTTTTCTTACCAATTCTTTCTTCACAGTATTACCTCTGCGTCCATCGCCTCCTCCCGCTCCATCATTCCTTCTCAACTTAGCTATATCCGACAATAAATTATTATTATTATTATTATTATTATTATCATTATTATTATTATTATAATTATTATTATTATTATTATTATTATTATACATGAAAACAGCTTTCAACTCAAGTCTCTGCACAGGCTCCTTTGCACATTGCAGCGACGGCGAACGTCAATGTGGTATTGTGGCTGAGCATATCGGAGGCCTCGGTACAGAGGAAAATCGTCTGTATAGGCTACACTACAGATACGAGGAGGAGCGTAGACAACAAACTAACACACACACACATATCTGCCATGTATCGACACAGAGGAGGGCCGCGACATTGTCCCTGCACAGAGTACGACGCGATCCAGCGTAACTTTGTTAAATAATGTGCCACGGACAAAGAAAGAAAATGAGAAAAACTCGCAAGCACAGTCTCTCTGTAGACGATTATCGAAGGCACACAATATAATTCCTTGTTTTTAAAATCTATAAAGGATGAAAAATATATACCTCCAAAAAATAAATAAATAATTACCACTGTTATTTCTTCATCTATTTCTTTTTCTTTTATGTTCTTTTTTCGTTTTACAAAACAAACGACCGGAATAGCAGGAAATCACGCTAATTAGGGTCAATTTCTTAGAATTTTATTATTTACGGAATAGAGCGAGAATTTTTTTTTTTTCCTTCAGTAAAGATATGAGATAATATGCGCAGCTTTGAGCGAGAAAAATTATAACATAAAAAAAAATCACGAGCTTTTTCTTCTACTTAAAGAGACTTCTGTTAGGGAAACGAGTATCTTAAAAAAAAATAATAAATGTCCGTCTTGTAAAATGGGAAAATAGTAAATATACCCATAATGATAAAAATCTATGCGTAGCGAAGCAAACAGAGAGTTACGAATGTGGGGCTCCAGCAGAGAATGCAACAAAATTGCATTCTGCTGAAGAAAACTCAAGAAAACGTTCAACATCGAAATTGACTACAACATCAAGCAAACCATAATACTAACTCCCTCCATCCTAAATCTTGCCACCGAATTTCTGAATACAAGTACAATATAACAAACATTCATCCCCTTTTCCCAACTAAATTCGGTATTCTACTCCTTGTTATGCACGACAATTTTTTCCCCTTAAAAATAAGATAATGAAAATCGCGTGCATTTAGGTTTAACAGTAAGCAGTGGACACTGAGCTCATTTCAAACTTGTCTATCGCGAATGAAATTCTCATACTCTGGTTTGACATGTGCTAATAGGAGACTCTTTAGAACGTTAGTTGTTCATCATTCAAATCAATCATTCTAAAACTAGGCGATGAATTTCCTCTAGGGGTAAGAGATTAATCGAGGAAGGACTCAAGAGAATCCTTTAAAATCGACATATTGTTTATTCAAAGTGTTAGAATACAAAAAAATTGCAATAACTGGAAGCCACAGGAGAATCGGTGAGGAATGAGAGGATCGTGAGGTCAAATTTCGGGACTCAATTCATCGCAGACTTGAAAAGTAAAAGTCATGTCGTTAAGAATTCGGCTTTTCCAAGTCGCAGACTTCAAGTTGCATAAATTAAGAAAAATTAGTTCGAATCTGAATTTAATTTCAACAACTCAAACCAGCTGGAACACTAACAAATCTCCTTCATAGTTAGGAATGGCGTATGGTAGACGTTACTTTAACTGTTAAAAGAAAAACATCTCATAGTACGATTCAATACCGAAATGAACTAAGAAAATATTAAAATACCAACAAGATACAATTACTCGCCTCAAAGTTTTTATGAATACAGTCATTTTTCGACAATTACCACTTATCAAAAATGAGTGTCCAAAAATTTTCATCATCAAAAAACATAAAGTTTTTAATCAAGTTTCAGAATTGACTCGAAACCTCATAAGTATTGGCACAATTTTTGTTTATTTCTTTAACAGATAGAGAAAATTTGATGTATTGTTTTTTGGTATTTCAACGTGAAGAAGAGAATTGAAGAACAAAGTACCAATTTATTTGAGTATCTGTTTATGAAGAGGTTTCCAAAAAGCTTGAATCATGAATGTCTGGATTCTCGCTAAAACAGTCAAGAAAACTGCAGTTTTTGTTTTTGCAAGTCCGTATCTGAGTGTGAAAAAGATTGAAACCCGTATTAAAAAATGAGCTGATCAAAAATGATCTACAAAAATTACAAATTCCAATTTAATATGAACTAACTCACATAATAAGTACCTAGAGAATTCATAAAAAAATCGATATTCGGCTCGGGCAAATTAGTTCTGAGTCGAACGTGTTGGGTTCGACCAATCAGTCCTGAATTAAGTAGTAGTCAACTTTAAGATAATCTAATCTCGAACAACCATAAACCTTGAAGTAATACTAGAGATGACCAAAACTAAACCAGAGAGACTGTTCCTGATTTCAGTTACAATAGGTACTGAAAACTAGAAATAATCGAATGTCAAACTGATATTTACTCAAAACATAAAATAATCACCAAAAAATAAAAAATAAAAAAACATAAATATTTCATCCGTGCAACCGTCAAAAGCGTATTTTCCAAAAGTATAAAATTTTTCTAATGGCTGTCATTCGAAAACCAGTTGACCGATTTCGCTTAAATTCAATACGAACCAGTCTTCAATAGTCTCCAACTATCATAAAAATTTCAAGCTAAAATCTTTTAATTTACGGGAATTATCATGATGACTTTGGGTTTGCAAAAATTTCCGAAACTATTGAATGAACTTCAAAAAATTTTTCAAAAATATGAAGCTCATGAAAATCTCTAACACTACTTCAAGTTTCATTGCTATAGATCAAACAACGGAGACTCCACAGACTCCTAAAAAATACCAAAATGAGCAAAAAGTGAAATATATATATACATCTATATAGTTGTGTACAGAAGAATTTGAGTGACCTATATATTCGTGATCTACGACTCGAGATCGGCGCTTTTCCACAGGTCCTGCCATTACACTAAATGCAATACTTGTATTTTCTTTGGAAAATAGAAAATACACTAAAACGACAGCAATGTAATGCAGTGGGTATTCCAAGGAAAATTTGCTGTTACTCAAAGTTACGAGCTGTTACAGTGGACGGTGTCTCACCCCCTGGCTAGATTTTAGTACGTAAAATGGTGCCAATTGTTGAAATTTTTTTTAGTCGTTAATTTTTTTGATAGTTAGCAACTTTGTTATGAAAAAGTTGGCTAAATTAAAAATTTTACCATCTTAGCTAAACTGCTTCGAATAGCCACTGAAGGCAATGAAAAATAATAGACGGCTGATAACAGGAAACAACTTGTTTTTAATAATAATAATTTCACAAGTTTGTTATTGTTTCCCCTGAAAATAATAGACAAAGGCTAGAGCCGTAGAATCAATATTATTAAAAAATAAAATTTCATCGAAATTTTGAAAACTGGCTGAACAGCCTAATATTTTTGGAACTGCACAACCAAATTTTTAGAATTATTCAAAATGGGCGAAAATGCTCGTTAATACAGCCACCGATGTAGCGACTACCCAATCACTTGACGGCATGAATTATCATCGCTCGAAAAAAAGAGCCTTTGCTTATAGAGCAATTCTCACCGCACATTTTTGCTTTTCATAATTTTCAACATGACATGTCACTGCAGTCAGTAAATAGATTGTAAAAGGACGGATATCCTATCTGTGTCGTATCTGATAGAACGTTAGAACGTCGATCATGGATGTTGATTCGAACAATGGGAACGAGTGAGAGATGAATTCTGTTGTAATTGGTGCCCCATTAGCGTGAAGCTAATACTTAATGGCGGTAACTGAATGGCTGCTATACCCTTGACATAGTTACCATTGACTTCACAATGTGTACAACACCGTACAGCCAACAACAGCACATTAAAAAAAAACCTAACTTGATGCTTGATTTCGGCTTGAACCGCAAATAAAAAATAAAAAAAACAAAGAAAAAACAACGATTAGAAGCAGTGCTGCCATGTTTACGACTTTTTTATTATTTTTTGAATAATAAGTTTTCCCTTATAATACACGAATATGAATGTTTCGTGTTCCTCTCTTTTTTAATTTCTTCTTTTTTTTAAATTCAAAATTGATGAAAATTGTTCTCTAACTCATTTTACCGTCTGTGGTTTTGACGAGGAATGATCGGATATACGGCGTTTGAATTCGTTAATTAGCGTTCCGTATGTTCTTGATCTCAATTTGAATTAAACCTGTACTGATGACGAGGTACGGGGTAGAGGAGACGAAGAAGGCGGCATGCGACAAAACTTTTGTCGTCACGATTTTTCTGGTGCAGGGGTAGCAGTATGCTCGATGGAAAAGAAAAATAACATTTCAACTCCAAAAGCGATACAAGGGATTCGACAAAATGAATTATTATATTATTGCGACAAAAAAAAATCTTCGATGACAACACGCGAGAAAAAAGTGTCCATTATCAACCTTTTCGATTATGATGCGAGCTGCTCTCCACGTCACGTGACAAGTACAGACTAAAAATTCTATTGTCTCATTAGGCTTCAATTCCTCAACTAAAATTCTTTACTTTTTTTTGTTATGCACGGTTAAAAACACCGTATAATTACTCGTTCCTGCCCAACAAATCCATTCTTCTAATTTTAACGCATAGGTAGTCAGTGACATATCGGATTCACAAAGCGTCAAAGCGCTTTTTCCCTATAAAAAAGTTTTTAATCAGTCACTCAAACCATCACTTTATTTCTCAAATAACAAAAACGAACACAGGCGTCATAATTTACCTCTAATTTTTCTGTTCCATTCTTTCAAAGCTCGGTGAACCAAGTGCTTCAATTTAAACGCGAAGTATGAGACCGGAGAGCGAAATCAGCCACTCAAAAATTTTGCTACCCAGCAGGATTTGAATTTTTTAGTTTTTCTAGCTCATTGGATAATGATATTAACACAAAACCCGAATACACAAGTTTATGTTCATTTTCAACGCATTATTCACAGCTACCGATGAAAACATGATGAAAACAAAAATTTATCGTTCAAATGTTTGTCGAAAATTTTTAATTTTGTGATCATAACAAGCCCGAAATAATTTGTATTCTGAAGATAAACCATTTAGGTAAATAAGATGTTTTTGTGGTAGAGGCTTATTCCCCTCATTTCCCTAAAAAAAAGGAGTCACAATAATTGATAATTAGTTCTCTGAAAATCTTTCCTGCTGCATTCACAACCTAAAATTATCAGAATGAACCATTTAAATTCCGGCGGTTTGGTTTTACTAATCAATACCCCATCTTGCGATTGAGTCATTGCCTGAAATAATGGTTTTGCTAACCAGCATAAACGAAGTTATTGTTATGTTGTAAATTTACTCTCATTTTGATGTTTCATTTTTCTCATAGTTTATTAATAAAATGAAGTATTTCAATTACAATCCACTTATATTCGCGATTGGATTTATTTTTAGATTCTATCATGACAACAATAAGAAAGCGTTCCTAAAAGTTGATTTTAGAGTAGGAGTTAACTTGAACTGACTCCTAAATTTGAGAATGTACATATTAACCCAGGGAAATTGGTAAGGTAACTTCAGATTACAGCTAAGTCAGCACTGTACTCACATTGTAGAACTGATTCAAAGAAATGTATTTTTCTATGTTCTTATCGAACAGTGGGTGGTTAGGTGAGGCGGGTAGGTAATATTTTTTGTAAATAAAAATGTATTTCTTTAATGCCTTCATCGTATACTTGGTAAATGGTTAGGAGAGAACAGCAACTTTTTTTAAATAAAAAGACATATCTTTTATGCATGTTTCGTCCATAATTAATTTGCAAGGGAAAAAGTACTAACTGAAAAAAAAAGTCCATTCCCTCATACATTTCGATTGGCATCACTGCTGGCGCGACTCCGCAACGATTTCCAGCTAGTATAGTCCATCTTTTTGGTTAATTTATTTTTCAAACTTCAACATTCCAATCTGGAAGTAATAGAATCTGTAAGTGTGGCTAAAATGATTCTTTACTGCGACTCAATTCAGCTCATGTAAACAATTGGTTAGCAAAACCATTATTTCGCGCCTGTCAAACATCTTAAAGCTGCTACACACGATTCGCCTTTTCGGGATTTATGGTTCGCGTGTCGCCGTTTCTACCGAAGTTTCGCGTTCCGCCGCCTCCCATGAAATTGAAGCCTATAGAATATTCACTGTTTCGTCGAAAAATACATTTAAAAAAACTATTATGGCTCTACAAACGTGAAAAACTTTTTTCATTAAATAAAAATAACGACGAATCGTGTACAGCGGCCTTTGTTGTTTACTTGTCGCGATCGGCAAAACCATCAAGTCCTCTAGACTCAATCCTTCCGGGCCACAAAAAATCATCTCGCGGGCTACGTGTTAAAGATCACTGACTTAAATCAACGTAAACAAATACATATTCCAACACATTTGTATCAAACGCACTTTCTTTACGAAAATTCGTGTTTCAGAAGAGAAAACACCCGAATTTCATGATTTGTGGAAGTTCAAAGTAAAACAACCCAGCAATTAAGTGGCTGAGAACATGATTAGTGCTCTTCATTCGGTAAAAATAGTCAGTGAAATTTGTGTTCTAAGAAGCGAAATATACCTACTCATAATTTGGATCTCAGTTCATATTTACCTCCTCAGACTATGCTGTTATTTACGTCAGCCATTTCACTATAAGAAAAATTTCAAACGTCGTTCACCGTTTGTAAGAGCTTCACGCTGAGTTTAATGATTTACGTTCAACATTTTAATATTTTAATTAGTTTCTCCTCGCATGATTTACGTTTTGGCATATTTCACATGACAGACGTTTGGTAGTTCACATTTCAGCCGCAGAAAATTAGTAATTTAGATACAGCGTATACATTTATTGACATGCATCGCTGAAATGCATAAATTTCAGATATTTATCATGTTAATAGTCGCGTGCGCTTGTGCAAAATCGATTTTTTTTTTGAAGAATTTTGTTTCTAACATTTCTTTCGACTAACATTGGTATATTCGCTGTACTACTCAAACAAGTTGACAAGCGGGAATAAATTTGCACCTCAATTATCATAATGTACAATGGAAATCGTTGGATGAGGATATTTATATTTCATGTACTAGACAATTGCTGAGCTACAACGCAGAAATCGCGAACCTATTAATAATATCAAGATAACCATGTTAATCACTTAACAACATTATAATCTACTACAAAAAAAATGTATTTCAGCTTTTAGTCTACAACACATTACACAGCTGAGGCCTAAGCGCATTTTTAATGAAGATGGATACACGAATGGTGAAAAAATTCTAATCTTAGGTGACAAAAAACGTTGAAGATGTGATAATATCTGTATTAGAAGGTGTTTAGCACAGGTTAATTGATAATTTTAGGTTTACATGAGGTAGAACCGTCGCAGGCTTGCAGCAAAAGATAATATTCTGCGAAAAAATAAAACGTTCAATGTCAATTGAAAATTATAAGAGTCGAAGACACAAATTAAGAATTGAGACGAAAAAGTTTGTTTTTCTGAACATGGTTTAATTAAAACTTTTTTATTGCTTTTAATTTTAGGTATGTTCTAAATATGCACTCGTATGACCTATCTTCGGAAAGCTTAGAACGCGCACAACAAAAAAATTTGAATTTCACTGCTTCAACGACGTAATAAACTGAATCAACATATTTATTATAAATTCAAAATTCACTGGAAATCATTTTTAATATGTTGAACTAAGCCTGTTTTGATTTAAAACTCAACTACCATTAAAAAATAATCGCTACGCTGATTTTTTACACCACAGTCTCAAACTTCAAACATAAGCTTTCAACTCCCATTAAATTCACTAAGTTTTAATTTAGCTCTCAGCATTTGATTTAAGGAAAATATAGTCATTCTTTGAGTCACTTTTCAAGTTCGACTGTTCTTTGTAAAAGCATACAGAAAAAACTCGAAGTAAACGAGAATTAAAAATGTCACTACCGCACATCAACCGCAGTCAGAGTGTATTTTCCAAGTGTCAAATTTTTCAATGGTTACCATTCAAAAACCAGAGGACCGATTTCGCTCAAAGTTTATACCAAACCAATCTTTAATAGTCTCCAACTATTATAAAAATGTAAAGCCAAAATCTTTCAATTTATGGGAGTTATCGTGATCACAACATGGTGGGTTGGCAGAACTTGAAGAACCCCTCCCTCAGAAAATACTGAATTAATTTCAAAAATTTTAATACGAATGTATAGCCCATTAGAGCTTCTAGCAATACCCCAAGTTTCATTACCATAGATGAAACAGCGGAGGCTTCACAGACTCCCAAAAAATGCTAAAAGGAGCAATAAGTGGAATATATATTGCACTCAAAATAATTTGAGTGACCCGTAAATTTGTGATCTATGACTCCGAATAGGCGCTTTTCCAAAGGTCCGCCCTCAGATCCGTCACTGCACTGAATGAAATAGTTGTATTTTCTTTGAAAAGTACACTAGGAAAATACACTAAAATTATTCGAGGTTACTCATAAAATTATTGAGCAGGAACGAACGAGCGATATCACGGAAATATCTTTATAAGTTAAAATTGTTAAATTCAAATTTACATGCTTCGAAAATGAATTTTCCACTATCAACTTTCAACACTTGACACCTTTAAGATACATCAACTTTAATTCAATTGACTCATTTCAAACCTTCATAAAAAACATCTCCACAAGCCTCTCCATATGAAGTACTCAATTCAAGAAGACGATACTTAATGCGTCAAATCAGTTTTCTAAAAAAAAAAAACATTCAAAGCAAATAAAAATTATTTTAAAAAAAAAATCTTACCAAATTCTGAAGGACTGTGAGTATTGTATAGAGAAGGGTACTGAAATTC